>OZ023313.1:57351281-57393781 GCA_964007375.1 Ophion obscuratus
GCATCCATCCATCCATCCATCCATCCATCCATCCATCCATCCATCCATCCATCCATCCATCCATCCATCCATCCATCCATCCATCCATCCATCCATCCATCCATCCATCCATCCATCCATCCATCCATCCATCCATCCATCCATCCATCCATCCATCCATCCATCCATCCATCCATCCATCCATCCATCCATCCATCCATCCATCCATCCATCCATCCATCCATCCATCCATCCATCCATCCATCCATCCATCCATCCATCCATCCATCCATCCATCCATCCATCCATCCATCCATCCATCCATCCATCCATCCATCCATCCATCCATCCATCCATCCATCCATCCATCCATCCATCCATCCATCCATCCATCCATCCATCCATCCATCCATCCATCCATCCATCCATCCATCCATCCATCCATCCATCCATCCATCCATCCATCCATCCATCCATCCATCCATCCATCCATCCATCCATCCATCCATCCATCCATCCATCCATCCATCCATCCATCCATCCATCCATCCATCCATCCATCCATCCATCCATCCATCCATCCATCCATCCATCCATCCATCCATCCATCCATCCATCCATCCATCCATCCATCCATCCATCCATCCATCCATCCATCCATCCATCCATCCATCCATCCATCCATCCATCCATCCATCCATCCATCCATCCATCCATCCATCCATCCATCCATCCATCCATCCATCCATCCATCCATCCATCCATCCATCCATCCATCCATCCATCCATCCACCTCTCTCTCTCTCTCTCTCTCTCTCTCTCTCTCTCTCTCTCTCTCTCTCTCTCTCTCGAAATATCGCGAGTAGCGAAATCGCGAGTAGCGAATTTGTTTTTCGCTACTCGCTACATTTGTATCGAGTAGCGACATTTTTTTCGCTACTCGCTACATTTGTATCGGGTAACGAGATTTTTTCGCTACTCGCTACATTTGTATCGAGTAGCAAATTTTTTTTCGCTAATCGCTACAAATGTAGCGAGTAGCGAAAAAAATCTCGCTACCCGATACAATTGTAGCGAGTAGCGAAAAAAATGTCGCTACTCGATACAAATGTAGCGAGTAGCGAAAAAAATTTCGCTACTTGCTACTAAAGTATCGAGTAGCGAAAAAAATTCGCTACATTTGTATCGAGTAGCGAACTTTTTTCGCTACTCGCTACATTCGTATCGAGTAGCGAATTTTTTTTCGTTACTCGCTACATTTGTATCGAGTAGCGAGTATCGGTCGATACAAATTTTGGACATCTCTGCCCTATAAGACTTAGGACAAAACATTTCCTACAAAAGTTGCACAGCTCGAAGGGGATCATCGAGTGGTGGCTACGAGGTTCATCCAGGTGGAGGCGATGCCAAGATTTCAAGGTCACCGCCACTTTTAAAAATGGGACCACATTTTTTTTAAGGAACTATATATCAATATACACCAAATTTTAAGATGATCGATCAAGATTTACTAGTAGTAGTAGTAAACTTTATTCCGTGTATACCCTTGCGGGCTTTTTACATCTCCTCCTTCCTTTACATCTTCATTTATTCTTGAATGTTTACATTCTTTCATACGTTCTTTAATCTTCTATTTCTGCAGCTCTATTTACATTCATATAAGCATTTTTACATTTACTTATTGTTGTCTTCCCCCTTCCTTGTCACCACGTTGTTCTCGCCCTCCTTCTCCATCGCTTTTTTTTCTTCGCAATGTTTTCAAATTGTCTTACTATTTCGCACATCTCTTCCCCTCTAATGCCTTCCTCCGCTCGCTCTTTCTTTGCTGCTTCTCCCACTCGTGAAGATTTCTAAGGGCTTGCTTCTCCGTGTTTCATAGCGTCCTTACATTCCCAAATGTGTGCTAGTGTTTCTTCTGCGCTCCCGCATATTCGGTACCTTGTCTCTTTAAACCCTTTCTCCGCCTCTCTCCCTACACTTTCGCGCCTCATTTTTGCGCGAATTTTTCTTATTTTTCCGGTTGTTGTTCCTTTGTCCCAATACTTCTCCATTCCCACGTCTTTTTTCCTCTCTTTGTACGCTTTGCAGAAGTTGGACATGGAGATTTTTGCCTACATCCTCTGTATTTCTTGGTCAGCCGTCTTCTGCACCGCTCTCCCGGCCTTCATTTATCATTCCTCCTTGTTACCTCTTCTTAGCGCCTTACCTATCTGCCCTTCTCCTGCTTGCTCTATCGCTGCCTTAATTTCTTCTCCTCATTTGCTTCCACCATTGTTCATCAGTCCCAACCCCCTGGCACTGGCCTACTATTCCTATACGATAAACGAAAACGCGTTTTGTCCCGGCATTTTACTTCTTGAAATCGGCACTGCCTAGCGTTGGCTGTTGTGTCACAGCCTTCAGCTCTAAATACTCCGATGAGCTGAACGATTCGATACTTTCGTGACTTTCGCCTGTTATCGTTATGGCGACATTATTTATTGTGTTCAAATGGAAAATCATTAGAACGGAAAATCATTCCAAATACATCAATACACTTTCATTTGTGTAAGATATTCGAAACACCGGCGCAACATACATATACAGGTCGAGGCACTAACTGTTGCCACCTTGAATATCTCTGTAATTATCGACGTCACAAAAAAAAATTTTGAAACAAAAGTTGTACCGTACGAAAGGGGTCATCAAATGCGACCATTTTTTTATCTCAGTGCAGGCGCTGTCGCACAGTAAAGGTCACCTCCACTTTTTTAAATGGGACGTTACATTTTTTTAACTATCTTGTAGAGCATCGAAAACTGCATAAAAAACATTTAGGGGTCAGTCGTTCAAGGTCATTTAAGATAAAAAAGTGACATGAACTTTATTTTTATGTGAAATTACCTTTATTTACAGTAGATGTTCAAAGTGATTGCCATTAGAATCAATGTAGTATTGCAGTTTCCTCATCACGCATTTCTTATCACTTCGGCACTTATCGCCGAAGTCTTGACATTGTCTTGTATGTAAACAATGACACCAAACTTACAATGTACACGGAACATTGTACAATGTTTCGCCCAAACAAACCCAAGATAACGATAGTAATAATGGTGAGACTAGTATTAATGAATCAAGCGAATGTAAATGATGTATTCTTTTGAAGAGCAAACTGATATGCGTTTAATTTACGGAGAATGTCAGAAAAATGCAGTGAGAGCTAGAGACTTATACGCTGAAAGATTTCTTGAACGTTCTCATCCTACACGCCGTACATTTCAAATTTTGTACACTAAACTGAGGACAACTGGATCCTTAACCCGTCGGGAAAGTAATCGACAAAAGCAAGTTACTAACGAAGAAACGGAAATTGCGAGGCAATCTGGCGTAAGCCATAGAAGTATTCTACGTGTTCTACATCGTCATAAATATCATCCTTACCACATCAATCTCTACCAGGAATTAGCTAGTACGGATTTCATGAATCGCACTGAATTCTGCCGATGGGCTCAACGCTAGATTCAGAGGGATGACTCATTTATTAATCGGATTTTGTTTACTGATAAGGCAACATTTACGAATCATGGAAATATTAACTTGCATAACATGCATTTATGGTCGACTGAAAATCCACATTGGCTGCGGCAAGTTGCACACCAAAAACCGTGGTCGGTTAATGTATGGTGTGGGATTATTGGGGATAGAATCATAGGCCTTTATTTCATCGAAGAGAATCTTAATGGTAGGAAGTACACCACATTCCTTCAAGAAACATTAGGTCCGTTATTGGAAGAAATACCTTTAGAAACAAGAAACAGAATGTGGTATCAACACGATGGGTGCCCAGCACATTTTACGCTGATAGCTAGAAATTAATTGCAAAAAAGATTTCCAAATCGTTGGATTGGACGCAGAGGAGCTGTGACCGCCTCGCTCGCCAGACTTCACGCCTCTGGACTTTTTCTTGTGGGGATACTTGAAAGATGTTGTTTATAAAGAACGTCCAACTACGCCGGATGATATGCGTGAAAGAATTCTTCGAGCCTGTGATTCGATAAGTGCCGAAGTGATGAGAAATTCTACAAAATCCGTGATGAGGAGATTGCAATATTTCATTGATTCCCATGGCAATCACTTTGAACATTTACTGTGAATAAAGTTAAGTTCACATAAAAATACAGTTCATGTCACTTTTTGATCTTAAATGACCATGAACGACTTTCACCCCTAAATGTTTTTTATGCAGTTTTCGATGCTCTACAAGATAGTTGAAAAAAATGTACCGTCCCATTTAAAAAAGTGGAGGTGACCTTTCCTGTGCGACAGCGCCTCCACTGAGATAAAAAAAAATGGCCACATTTCATGACCCCTTTCGTACGGTACAACTTTTGTTTCAAATATTTCTTTGTGACGTCGATAATTAGAGAGATATTCAAGGTGGCAACCGTTAGTGTCTCACCCTGTATATACATGTCTGTCACACGATTACTAGCGCCACAGTGCGGCAAGGACATTTTGCGAACAGCATTTAACTAAGTGTCAGGGGGCTGATCAGTCCTTTCGCTTCCGCCATTAGCCATAATAAAGATTAGGTATTAAAATCTGCAAAAACGTCGATGTTTTTAGCCCAGAATCAGTTTAAAAAACACTGCACTCTATGAAAATACTCTTTATTTCTTGGAAAGGTGCTCGAATTGATGGCCACCACTTTCAATGCACGCTTGCAATCTAATATGCATTTATTATATTGCCTTTTTAATCCCCTCAGTTTTTATTTTAAAAACTGGCTCTAAATATATTATCAACTTGCTCTTGATAAGGCAATGTATTGCGGAACATTTAATTCTGTACTGAAAAAAAGAAATTCTGTCGTGGTACTTTTCATTGAAGAGATCGCACGTTTTTATGGAAATCACAAACTTCTCACTGCTTTCTGAACCAAGTTGATAAGATTTTTAGTTGCGAACAATGTAAAGAAAGCCGTACGACTTACTATTATAGGAGTTAGGGTTTGCGTCGTTTTTCTAATCGATTCTAGGCTAAAAAGATGGAATTCGGTGCGAACTTGTAAAAAATCTTGCATTTTCCGGTAGTTTATGAAAAATTATCCTGCGGAAGCAAAATGCCATGATCATGCGATGTCGCTTACAGCCCGCCATACCAATTGAAGCCGGCAAGTTTTTTTTTCTAAACGATTTTGTACAGGCTCATTTTTGTTTCGAATAATTCGTTTCAAGTAGACCTTCGCGAAAATCGTCACGCCATACCGTTTTAACAGGTTTAAATAGTCGCCATACTGCCGTAAAGTAGTCGATTTTTTTTAAGTTGCTAAACGATTATACAGCCTATACATTTTTCAACCAGATGTTTGCAGCAATAGAAACAGAAATCCGACTACGCCATACCCATGGGGTGATCCAAATACCTATAATATGATCACAAAATTGTAACAGTTTTTCGAGTATGGCACCACTTTTGCTATTCACCTTAAGTATGGCACAATTTTCCCGAGGCATATTTTTATATCAACTTTCGAACAACCAAAACGTCATACTGTAAAAAATCGTTTCACGTAATTTTTTTCCCCACATCTTTACGCGAGTGTAGCAGTTTTCAGCATCGTCGTCACAGTATGGGGTATTTTTTTAAGGGTACAATCATATTGAAATAAACTGAATACGATGATGCCATACTGTAATAAATAAGTTTACGTCTTGCCCAATCGAATTTTAAAAACGTTTGGAAAAAAACAGTTTTTCAAGTATGGCGCTACTTTGGTTGCACTTGACCAGAAGTATGGTTAATATATTGACGGTCACATTGTATCATTAACTTTCAAAAAATCGACGGCGACTATTTCTACCCGTCAAAACGGCATGACGTGGCGATTTTCATGAATGTCTATTCGAAACGAATTATTTGAAACAAGCCTGTACAAAATCGTTTAGTTAAAAAAACTTACTCGTTTCGGTTGGTATGGCAGGCTGTAAGCGACCTCGCATGAGTATGGCATTTTGCTTCCACCGGATTACTTTTCATGAACTACCGGAAAAAGCAATATTTTTTTTTGTACACAATCATCCAAGACCCGTCATTTATCCGAAAAGTTCGATACTTCGTCCTTCAATAACGCATCCACTGCCAGCGCTATGACCTTCATTTGCCTTTCATTAATAATGTAATGCGACTCTTCAAAGGTCGCCATACTTGTAAAAAACGAGTTGGCCTTTTCGGCCATCATCTCCAGGCCTATTTTCTCCTTAGTCTGATAGGTTAGCAAATACTTGTACTGCTCATTGTTGCCTCGCCCGATATATGTATATACTAGGGGTCGTACCCGGCTCCGCTCGGTTGACGCCATTTTCCGTCGACTTATCCGAGAACCTCCTTGTACACGATGTTTGCTGTTCTTGCGCCAGGAGCTTCTCGGCATTGTGAAAACATTTAACTAATCTCTATAATTACAAAGTACGTAAGTAGTGTCATCTGATCAAATTCAGCCTAATAACCTAATAACCTCGCCTCTACTCGGCCAGGCACGAAAACAGAAACAGCACGCGCGGTGGGTCAAAGGGATCGAGTGGTCGCGTGGGCTCGCCCGCGCATGTATACGCTGTCCATTTTCTTTCAGGGACTCTCACATTTTTGTTCACTGCTCAGCCCCGCCAATACCGTACCGTGATGATACGTACCTTAGAACCTACACCGCAAAATTCTCTACACACTGGTGAAAACCGCATCCAATCGGTCCATTGGTTTGGAAGTTTATCCTGGACAGACAGAAAGGCCGACTTTCATTTATAGGTATAGAGAAAAGAAAAAGAAAAGAAGATATATAATATATAATATTATATATATATATATAAGAGAAGGGAAGAAGAGCAGATATATCACACACACACACGCGCGCGCGCGCACCCACACACCTACACACGTACACCATCGACCCATCTCTTCGCAACATGTTTTAAGACCTGGTCCAATATCATTCGCAAAAGACCCCCTTTTCGCCCTCCTCTTCATTCGCCTCATACTGCTCGAACGTCCATTTTCGTGTCAACGTGCTTGGAACAGAATCGCACACAGTTTGTTCATTCGCGTCAATGAACACTGCATATCGGTAAAACTCCCGGTGCAAAAAAAAAATGAAGCGGACGGAATTAGACGTCGACGTCCAAATTTATTAAGAATATATTCCAATGTAGTAATAAAGGAGAGCTGATCGGCTACGTGATGCCAAATGCCTCGTCGAATTCCTCCCGCGATATCTGTAACATGGTAATTAATGATTAGCCGTTACTGACTACTGCGTTTGACGAAGCATCGTTGGGATGGCGCACGTCATCCCAATAATCGATGGGAATTGCGGGCTCTGACTGTTGGAAAACTACTTGAGTGATGTACTTGACTTTCGGTGTATAAGAGTTGTACTTGTTAAAAACCGCTTGTAGAATGAAAAAATATATACATATGGGTAATTCTAACATGTGTAATAGCCAATATTGGCCCAAGCCAACGCTGATTGCCGCGGAAGGTCGTCGCGGCCTCACACCGACCGTCGGTTCAAATTGCACAACATTTTTTCTGACGATTCGCAAAAGTTCCTTTGAAAGTAACTAGATAGAAAAATCTTGCTACCTTTTTCTTCTTCAATTTTTTCATGAGGGCGATGTCTGCGGCGAGCTCGGCAATATCCTCCGCGCTGACGACTTTTCTTTTCTTTGCTTTTTTAACAAGGCCCTCCTCGATCTTCTTTGTCTTCTTGTCTTTCTTCTTGCCGCGTTTCTCCTGTCGCTCGATTTTCCGTTTTTTCGCCTCGGACCAAGGTTCCGTTTGTTTCGCACGACGCTTGTTCTTGCCCGGCCAAATCCCCGTGCTCCTGTACTCGGACAATTTTTCCGCTCGATTGCGTTCGCGCTGCTTGTCCCTGTAGGGGATGCCGTTGACGTCGAGGTCTCGGCTCTCGACGAAGCTCGACACGTCGCGACCTTTCATCTCCGGCATTCTTGGCATTTTCAAGAGACCAAAACCCATCGCAACACAGCCAAGATCGAGATCCTTGAGTCTCAGTATGAGATTACACTCGTGCTTGTTGTATGATTGCACGTAGGACACGAAAGCCCGATTGGCTTTGTCGAAAACAAGGCGATCGTGCAGTTGAAGATTCTTCATGCTCGTCAGGCAATTCGACGATGTTTCCTCGCTCGCACTCAATTCGAGCTCTTCCAGCTCCACTTTTTGATTTCTCTTTATGAACTCAATGTACGCGTCCTCGGTCTCAAGAAGAAAGAGCAGAGCGTTACCCTCGTTACCTATTCGCGCAGTTCTCCCGCATCTGAAGCAAAGACATTTTTAACATTTAACATTGGCCAAATGGCGGTTTGAGGAAGAAACTGATAAATCGGGATACTGTGATATTGTGGTACAGATACTGAGGTACTGTGACACTACGATACATTAGTCAAATTGCGTTTTGACGAACAAACTGTGATACATCAGATACGCAGATACTATCATAAATAAAGAAGAGAATGGGGATTGGATTTTTCGTGACGATACTCTTATATGCTATCTCGAATATATTTAGAATTTATTGTAGGGCCTAGTTAGAGTTTTTGAAAATATAGATTTTCGGTTTTCGACGAATTCTCAAAATATCGTCGTAAATTGATGTGCTATTGTTAGAATTCGGAATATATTCAGAATTGATCCAAAGGCTAACGCCTAATAACATTTTTTGAAAATATCGATTCTCGGTTTTCGACGGATTCGCAAAATATGCTCGTAAATTGAGCGCTATTGTTAGAATTCGGAATATATTCAAAATTTATTTGTGGTCTTACACCTAATTCATTTTTTTGAAAATATCGTTTAGGGGTTTTCAACGGATTCTCAACATAAAACATTTTAAAAATATTCTCTGAAAATTTGAAGCCGATCCGTTAAAAATTGAGGGAGTTATGGGTGTTTTCAGATAGGTACCGCGATCCGGCGTACTTTAAACCCGTTTTTCTCAAAATGCCTTTTTCAAGATCGGTAACCACGATATCTCAACAATCACTGCATCGATCGACGTCCAATTATACCAGCTTTTTTTACATGCCAAAAAGCAGTATTTGGACGAAGGATTTTTTTTTCGATGCATAGTTTTTTTTCAACGAGAATGGAGCATTCATTCCATCGAAAATCGATAACTTTACTTTGGACAGCGAGCATTTAAAAAAAAATCAATATTCGATCAAATCCTTCGTCGTTCGAGCACTAGACAATTTCGTGCAACAAAACTGAATGCGAGTGATTTTTTTTTACCTCAGATTATTTGTTTCCGAGCAGCAGTGCTCATCTCAAAGGGCATTTTTCAAACAGCGGTCTGCACCAACTAGTGCATCTACCACATTTATAAATATTTTTCAATACCAAAATTGTTTATTATAAACAAAAATTGAAAACTTGCACACGTTTTCCCCGAAAAACTCACGAAAATGACTCTTTATTCCGGCCACGAGCTAGGTGTAACCCATTAATCAAATGAAAGCTAAATATGATCCAAAACATCTTTACCTATGAACAAAGCTACTGGCCGTCGACGGTGGATCGTACTGCAAGACCCAATCTACTTCCGGTATGTCGATTCCCCGTGCCATAACGTCCGTGCACACGAGCAAGCCGCTCTGTATTTTTCGAAATTCTTCGAATACCTTGTGCCTCTTGTTTTTCATTTTACCGTGCAAAGCTAGTACCTTTGTGCTCGGTAACATTCTGAAACAATAAAGCAAAATTCCGGTACAGATGAGCATCGATAACAAAAATCCAATGTAATTTTGTATACTGACAAGTGTGAATAACGAGTCTAAAAATGCTTAGTTATTAGAAATTACAGACATAGCCCCTCTTACAATTTTATTATATGTAGAGATAGAGATTTATAAATTTGCAGACAAAGCATGTCTCATTATTTGTAAACTTTTGTTGATTATATATTATGCTCTTTTGTTTGAAGTTTTTTTTCAATTTTGATATATATTATTTATTGAAAATAACACCGAACTGCAAAGACCATTCATGAAAATTCAAAAATTATACAGAACTCGTCAGAAAGAAGATTATTCCCCGATTTTCATTTCTCTGTTCGTTTATTTATTTGTTTATTCGTCTGTGCTCGTTTTCTTTCTCAATATGATCTTTGTTATGTTTAATTATTGTAATTGTAGTTAACTGCACAGTGTAATGCCCATTAGCTTAAATCCCATTCAGGATTTCGAGCTGTGTCTCTGCGAAAGATTCATCAATATCGGTTCAGCAGTTCTTTAGTTGAAAACGAATAATTTTGATTCTTTCGTTTTTATAACTAAACTACAGGGTCCGTTTGCGGACCCCGTAGTTTTGTTATATACAGAGATACATTCGTAATTGTCATCTGGATGAACATGTAAATATAAATCGTAAAGAAAAGGCAATAATGTAAAAGGAATGTTAAAAACGCGTAAATGGTACACTTGGAAAGATAAATGTATCTAAATATTTTTAATTATAAAAAACTCGGCCAAGTGCGAGTTTTTCTACTAGCTCTACTATGGTTCCATCCATATGACCTATTAACGTTTTTTTTAACTAGATATTTCATTCGGTAATGCTTTTTATCTGCCTTAGTTCTTAGGTAGTACTAAACTGAAATCGTATGGGGTGATGATAAAGAAAGCTTTGTATGATCCTGCTGTAAGCTAATAATGAAAACATATAAAATTATTGTTGTTTCAATACTGACAATACCAAATGACTCTTTTTTTATGTCGGTACCAGCCAATTGCCAATATTGTCACATTTTTCGCAGAATAAGAGGAGGCGACGAAAAATAAATAAAGTATACGATCTGGTATTTTTTAAATTTGCAATCTCGTTTTTTCCGTGACGTCACTCTCTCGTTCTAGGCTGGCACCCACTCCAAAAATTAGTCAGTTGGTATTGTAAATATTTAAATAACAATAATTTTATGTGTTTTCATTATAAATTGATTGCATTATGTATACAATAAATTATTGAAAATACTATATTGTGAATCGGCGTTTGTATTATGTATACAATACATTATTATATATACTATATTATGAACCGGCGTTTTCAGTATTTGTTGTTTAAATACAGTATATTGTACATAATATACACAAATTCCGAATTTCTAACTAGTTTCGTTTTTGAGACAGATCCCGTAAAAAATGGTCTAAAACTGACGACTTTGACAGCCCTCTATTTCTTTATTTTATAAAATAAAAACGACAAAAAAACCTTTGAACTCAATGAACTTTAAAAAAATAACACCCCACACGTCAGGGTAATCATTTTTTAAATACTTTTTCTGCTCCTTTTTCGTGTATGGCACCCCCATGAAAAATAATTTGATTGAATTTCTAATTCAATATTCGGTTTTGGGTCAACATTTTACACAAATTATCCAAATTTCCGATCTGTAACTGACTTTGTTTACGAGCTAGTGTCCGTATGTCACGACCCGTGACATACGGACGGACAGACAGCAGAGTGACATTGATAGGGTTTCCTTTTGCCATTTGGGTACGGAGTCCTAGAAAACATGCTGGTCGACATTCTTATTGAGAGAATGTGATTCTTTTCGAGATTTTTTTTCAATTTATGGATATCGAAACGTCGACGATACGTAGAATGTATTACTCACGATTTCATTACGTGACTGAAATAATCGACGCAGGCGCAAGTGGAGCAGAACACCATGTATTTCAGATTGTCACCTTTGAGCCTAACAAAGTCGATCAGAGTCGCTAATTTCTTCTCGGCTCGGACAAGAACGTAATAATTGCTCAAGCTCCGTGGTGTCGAGAAGGTCGACTTTTCTTTCACGGATACGAGCGCCGGATTTCGCAAACCGGCTCTTATCAGTTGTTGCAATTCTTTAGTCTGCGTCGCCGAGAAGAGTCCAGTTCTTCTCAATCGCGGTAGAAAGCTCAGAATCGTGTTCAACGTTGTGGAGAACCCGAGATCCAAAAGTCGGTCGGCTTCATCCAGGACGAGAAGTTCCTGCGGACAACGATTAATACGTTGCGACGGTAAATAAAAATGTTTCGCGTAGATCGCCGGAGAATGACATTTTTGGATGCGACTGAATTACCTCAGCGAAGGGGAGATAGAATTCCAGGCAAAAGGGACCAAAAAGAGTTTTCTTTTTCTTAATGGCGCTGCATAAGCGTGAAATTTGAAAAATACGTTCAGGTGAATATTGAATAGAGTGGGGTTTCAAATTTAATTCGTAACGAAGATTTTGTAGAAATTCCAAAAGTTGAACCCGTTAGGATGATTTTTTGAAGGATCAGGTCCTCCACCGCGCAACAGTGAATCGCCTTGCTGCGATTTACCGTTTTTTGTTTTTCTCGAAACTATATTATATGGAACGGTGTAAGTCGCATGGGGTTGAAGTTTGCATCGTTGGAATGTACCGAAAATTCTTTTGAATATTCTTATTTTCATAATTGTCCAAAATGATACTTTACAGATTTA
The DNA here is from genome assembly GCA_964007375.1 of Ophion obscuratus. Taxonomy (NCBI): domain Eukaryota; kingdom Metazoa; phylum Arthropoda; class Insecta; order Hymenoptera; family Ichneumonidae; genus Ophion; species Ophion obscuratus. The sequence goes on from OZ023313.1 coordinate 57,363,765, forward strand.
GTTTATAGATAGGAATTTGAAAAATGTTTGCGCGATTTCCGTAGCTCAAATGAACTTGAGGAAATTTGAGAGATAAGAAACAATAATTTTCGGTGCATTCCATCCATGCACAAACCAAAACAAACCCAAACAAACTTCAATCCCTTTATGGTATTCCTTTCGCGGAGGGCCGTATTTTTCAAGGACAGAAGCGCTGCCAGTCTCAATCATCGGTAAATCACAGTAGGGCGTAATGAAAAATACGTTACAATAAATTATTATACCCAACGATGAATTATAATGAAAAATTTGGCGCGAATTTACTAGATTCGGACATTTTTACATTTTCTCTGAAAAGTCGCGTCCACGAAAATTCTTCTGCTAGTTACTGTTTTCGGAGTTTTATCATGAATACTTTTTCTAAACCTCCGATGATCCCGTTTTTATTGTCGTTTTGAAATGTTTAGAATTTTTTACACGCGTAGAGCAGTTTACATCAGGCATTTATCAGGCATTTATTGAGCATGTAAATTATTAACTAAAAATGTGACTAGTCATCTCCGTAAATTGCCGTATAAATCAGCCGAGTTTTAGGGTCGTAATTTTTTGTAAAAAGTTCGGTAACTTGGCTTGAAATTTTACCAGTATACTGGGATGTATTATCACTTCGTTGTAGATGAAAATAAGTTAATTGTCAACTATTCGGGTTCGTGGAAGGAATACCTTACGTCGTATCTCAAAATTTATTCGTCTGATTCAAATCAAATTCAGACAGAGTATAGTTTGTAACATTTTCTACCGTCCGCTCGGATGATTTTTTGATACGTCTATCCAATTGTAAATAACAAATGATTAAAGTTGTTTTTTCGGTCGAAAATCGAACATTTTTTTTTCTACAGCTTGCCATTCTCGTAATGTTTAAACATTCAAAGTATCCGTTCATACGACAGTTTCATTATTATACTAAACGTAGTTTTTTCTATTTTGTAATTTTCAGATCACCCTACTTGTCGGAACCACCTGCACAGGTTGGCCATGCAGCAACCGCGGCACTATGCTAAAAAAATAATACCTCCAATGTTTATCAATATTTTTCAATTAAAAAAAACTCAAGATTGGCAAGACTATGCGTCAATGTTATTTTAAATCCTGACCTCGTCAACCCGATACTCCTATCAGAAAATAATACAAAAAATCAACCGGTTTTTTGGGCAGCTTGTGCAGACCCGTTACTCATTGTTACACCTTCATTTATAAACATCCAACTTTATCAGGCCCGTGAGAGCAAAGATGTCTCTGCCAAGACCACTGCAATTTCCAAGCTGCTCAACTGTTCGCAGTATCCCCAAGATTGCCGAGCATTGCTAGAATTGGCTTACCAACGATTTGACACTGGCAGCCAGATTGAGACTTTTACAATTGGACAAAAGATCTTCTAGTCTGCCAGGAGTGGCGATTATGATGTTGGCCCCTTCTTTGAATCTGTCCACATCTTCCTTCACCGTCGTGCCACCGACTACAAGAATCTGTTTGAGTTCGGGTATGTCCTTCAGGAAGTGCGCCAAGACTTCGCTTATCTGGGTGGCAAGTTCTCTCGTGGGCGAAACAACGATACCGCCGACCTCTGTACTCTTTAACTTTTCCTCCCGTCTCTGTAAAATGGTAGAGAAAGGCAACTTTCTAGAAAAGGAACACAATTTAAATTCTTAGAGTTCCTGATCTTTCCGCATTTACTTGTAGCAACTCCAGCATGGGAATGAGGAACGCCAGAGTTTTGCCACTTCCGGTAACAGCCTCGGCCGCAACATCTTTTCCCGACAACAACAATGGTATACAGGCTGCCTGGGAAAGTAAAAATGTCTCGAAAATGAAATCCTTGAGGTTGTGCTGAGAGCTTGACTAGTTGAAATCTTTGGAAATAAACTTCGCAACTTTTCAAATAAATATGCAATGGTTTACTTACCTGGACCGGTGTGGCGGTACGAAATTTGAGTTTTCTCAGAGTTTTCGTCACAGGAGCGCTCAAATTTACGCCTAAATCCGTGAACCTTTTGTTTTTCAAACTATTCTCTATAGCTGTCATTTTTAACGAGTCAAAGCAGATTTACAAAAGAGAGAACATAACTTTACTTGATCGAAATTGTCATTTCCCAAAATTATGGAGACTAAACGTTTTGTTAGGTTATGCGACTAGTTTGCGATTAATATGCTCGAAACACAAACGCGACGATAAGAGTCATTCAAGTTTCGAATTTCCCGGAACGAGTCATCTTTGTTGTATTATTACAGAAGCATGTCGCATTCATCCGCATCCGTGGTCAACTCGGCTCTGAGCTCAGAACACGTGCATGGAAGGCGGGCCGTGCGAGAGCTCAATAAACTTAGCGGCCGACTATGAAAATATCGAATCTTTTTCATGCCATTCGATTGTTAGTCGTTTGTGAGTGTTTGTTAGACAAAAGCCAGCGTTTGTTAGGCTTAATTTTTTTAATTATACGAAAAAAAAATTTCATGTCAAAGTTAGCCGCGGGAAAATGGTTTTCTAATGATTTCGAACTTCTCTTCGTAACCAATCGTTTGTTACTCGTTTGTGAGTGATTGTTAATCGATTTTCATCGTTTGTGAGAGCTTAATTTTTATTTTATCGTTAAAAAACTTTCCATTCCCATAGCACGGTGCAAGCCACGTGAAGTTGGCAGCATTGCCACGACGGCTGAGCACGGCTTTGCCCATGTAACTCCTCAATTTCAGCAAAATGCTGATTATTTCAATTCTACTCGGTTGTCCGTCGTTTGTTAGTGTTTGTTAGACAAAGTGCAGCGTTTGTTAGACTTTATTTATTTAATTATACGAAAAATAAATTTCATGTCAAAGTTAGCCGCGGGAAAATGTTTTTCTAATGATTTCGAACTTCTCTTCGCAACCAATCGTTTGTGAGTGATTGTTAGTCGAATTTTATCGTTTGTGAGAGCTAAATTTTTATTTTATGGTAAAAAACGTTTCATTCCCATAACACGCTGCAAGCCACGTGAAGTTGGCAGCATTGCCACGACGGCTGTGCACGGCTTTGCCCATGTGACTCCTCAATTTCAGCAAAATGCTGATGATTTCAATCCTACTCGATTGTTAGTGTTTGTTATACAAAATCCAGCGTTTGTCAAATTTATAAGTTTGACATGAAATTGACATGTCAAATTTATAAGTTTGACATGAAATTTGTTTTTCGGATTATTAAATAAATAAAGTCTAACAAATGATGGGTTACGAAAAACAGTTCGAAATCCTTAGAAAACCATTTTCCCGCAGCTAACTTTGACATGAAATTTGTTTTTCGTATAATCAAATAAATAAAGTCTAACAAACGCTGTATTTTGTCTAACAAACACCAACAAACGACTAACAATCGAGTAGGATTGAAATGATCAGCACTTTGCTGAAATTGAAGAGTCACATGGGCAAAGCCACGGTCTTCACGTGGTTCCTTTGCTGAAGTTCGCCGCGAGAAGCGCTGCAATCGAGGAGTCAGTGTGCGAAAGAGACAACAATACTCGCTCTCACTCACCAATGCTTGCAAGCAGTACTTATCGGAGTTACTACTTGCAAATATTTCTACGTATACGTGTTCATCATCTGTTGTTTTTTCTAACACTATATATGGAGATAGCATTTTATATTACAGCGCAAATATAATATCGCGTTTATCAATCATATAATAACAATTATTTATTCCTTAGAATTCAAATAATGGGGTCTTATAATGGCAATAAGGAAGATTTTTAGTCATTATCGTTCTGCAGGGAGGGGGGGGGGGGGTGGGGGGTGGAATGTACAAAATAACGAGAAAACCAATCATTTATTTACTTTTTGTTGATCGTTCGTTCATTGGTATGTCAATTTAGACATCTTTTTTTACGACAATTTTTTTTATTTCATATTTTCTTGAAAGGCCTTTTGCCTCATGCGCAACCTAATGTAATAAATTATCGCGTATAATAAGATATCCTTTCCATGTTTTTCACAGGGAAAGGAAAACTTTATTCCGTTAATACATCTTCGAGTGTTAAATCAAACACGTTAACCTTTGAGGAATGCTTCTCAAAACACGTTTCAACGTACTGTATTAGATTAAAGAATTTTGAGTTGGCATGGTTTAACCCGCCACGAGATTTCATATCCACCAATTTGGAAAGAGCAGGTGCGCTATTAGAACTCAAGCAGACCCCTTCGCGACAGATGACACACGCATCATATCTCTTCAGAACTTGCTTGCATAAGTACCTTAAAAGTATGCACGTTATGATTTTATTAATTTATTGACAAACACATAACATAAATACTGCGAGGTGCAACAAATTGCATTTAAATCTAAGATTCTATTTAAATTTAACTTACGGCTTAGTAAAAAGGAACGCATCAAACGTGATAGACATAAAACCGATAATGTTAGATAAATATATATTATTTAAATTATCACCTGTAATTAATAGTAGCGAAAGAATTAAAAACAATTCTTTGTACTGGGATGATGATTGCGACGATTCTACCATCGTGCTATGAGAGTTGTTAGTTTCTTCTACGGCTACGACGTTGAGTTAATAAGAAGCCTGCTTCATGAAAAACTAGTTAAAATTTAAAAAAACCTGTCGCGTAATAAACTATACAGTCTGTAGCCAGAGGAAGGGTATAGGCCTCCGAAGTAACTCTTGTGGCGCACCCTTGCGGCGAGTTTTGGCAAAACTTGGATTGGTTTTCGTCTGCTAGTGCAGTATGCCCAGAGATTAGTAGGGAGATGCACAACGCTCCCCTTTTCGGCGTGCCTCGTAAATGGCGCTAAATCGCGGCGGCGAGTTCGGGAGTATGATTTCGTGATCATCGCCTCTGTCGAGGTTGCAGATTCCCTTGTAGCCGCGCGAGTCCGTGATCACCGCTCAAGTCGGTATCGCAGTCAGCGAGAATACGAATGGGTAGCTCGGTGGGGGAAAAGTCTCTGCCCCTCGCAAATCGCGCTCGCTCAACAGACGAACGGAGCGAGGTTTTCCGTCCGATCGAGCTCGACGTATATGTGTGGCCGTAATGCGGATTGGAATATCCATTAAATGAATTTCAAAGTGAAAAACATGTATCGAGATTATTGTTTTCTCTCGGTTGCCCGTTTATGCCGAAAAGGCGGGTTAAAAAAATTAACGACGAACCGCGTTGAAAAATAAAACGCCGAAACAACCGTGGAAGGTTCAAAAAGAAATCTTGAGCCTTTGCCGCGATCGTTTCCACATTTTTTTTCGACAGTAAACATTGTGGATAAGGGTGTATCATAAATGTTTCTTTATCTGCAATGAGCGTTGTGGCTGAGTTGGCAGCGTGGCGGATTAACGATTTTGCGGTCCGGGTTCAATCCCCGGTGAATCAACTTGTTTTTTTCTTCATTTTATATTCAGAAAATTTCGAACTTACTCTCGCTTTAGCTATTCTCGCCTGTTCAGGCATTATTTATGATATTTAATTCGTATATGCTTAATAAAAAAAACAAGACATTGCTACCGGGGATCAGTGCAGCCAGATCGCGCGTAAAAGTTACCCCCTCTCTAGGCTCTTACATGCCCATCACACAATCATAGTACCGCGTGTCCGTGAGCGAGCGACGCTTGGACATTGTCGGAAAGAGCTGAGCACGGTCGAAGTTTCTCGACCGCGCCTTCGGCAGCTACACCAACACATGGACGCTGAGCACGTTCATGTGCGACCAAGCCGAAACGAAGGCTTCGAGGGGAAAAGCAATCTGAGCACGACTCACGCGTGACGTCGGGTGACGTCACGCGCGAGGCTTTTAGATGATTTCAATGCTTATTTGGCTCTTGATTCTCTGCGTTATTAATGTGTACAAAAAAATGTATCGCGCACTCTGATCGCTTATTTTTTTAGTTTATACGTTAATTTAAATTTAATAATGAATCTAAATTACAACTTATTTATCTTATATAAAATTGTTTACGCTTTACTCACACCCGTCCTTATGCCAAATAAATAATAATTCATAAAAGTAGGCGGAAATATATTTATATTCGTATTATTATATTAATTCTCATACTTTCAATAAGCGAAAAAGCATTATCCCCAAAAACAAGCCAATCATCCACCCGGCCGCGAATCGTAAATACCAGAAAGTGCACATATTCTACAAGCGATGAAATGGTCCTGTTGGTAGCGTTCCTGGCTTCGGTCCGCAGGGGCCCGTGGTGCAAACTTTTCTCCAAATTTTTCATAATTTCTCATATTTCAGTCATATTTGAGATTTTCGGAGAAAAAAATGATTTAAAACAGATTCAAGTTCTGGTCTATTTCCCAGAAAAACACTTTTTATCACTGAAAATTCATGATTTCTCATTTTTTTCCCGGAAATTTCTCTTTTTCCTATGACCTGAGTGAACGGCTGCGGAGATATTCGGAGAGAAGTTAAAGATGAAAAGAAATGAGATTTTTGTAAAAAAACTGATTATTATTTTTTTTCCGGAAATTTTCCTTTTTCCTATTACCTGAGTGAACGGCTGTGAAGGTATTCGGAGAAAATTTAAAGATGAAAAAAATGAGATTTTCAACATCATTTTCCTTAAGGGGTAACACCACTGGTAACACCACCAACGGCCTGCCACGAAGCGTTTTAGACAAATAATACTTGGGGTAATTATTAAGCATATATTAAAGTATATTGCAAAAAAAAATGTACGGGAAAATATTACAAAATGGCGACACTGCAGCAAATTCTTCCGAGGCATGTTGAACTTAAGGTGCTCTGAGGCATGTATTATAACTTGTGCCAATTTTAATCTGGACGAAATAATTTTTTAAATTAAATCTAGATGAATGAAATCTAGACTTAATGAAACAAAATTCCTTTTTTAGATTAAAATTGGCACAGTTATACTGCGTGCCGCAGAGGTCCGACATGCTTCGGAAGAATTGCTGCAGTGTCGCCATTTTGTAATATTTTCGGATGAAAAATTTATAGCAATATACTTAAGTATATGCTCAATAAATACCGCAAGTATTATTTGTTTATCGCATTTTCTTCGGCCAAAAAAAAATATCAAAAAATACGCTTCCTGTAAGGCCGTTACAGTGGTGTTACCCCTTAAAGTCTTCATATAATTGCCGAGATTTTCCCGTGATTGTAATTAAAATGATGAAATATTCGAAAAAATTCGAAGAAATTCGGAGAAACCCGGATGTTTGCGTAAAAATAATTGTCCGCAAACCTCCGAATTCTTCATATTTGTTCCAATTCACAGAAAAATTCGGAAAAATTTTCCGGAAAAAATCGGAGTTTTTCGAAAAAAAATTTGCACTACGGGCGCGGGATCGTTCCCCGCGCTCAGTGCTTTTTTAAAATTATTATTACTATTAGGTCTTATTTGATTAGTTATTTTTATTAGTTATCATCATTATTTTAATTAGTTATCTTTTAGTGTCGAAAAATGTATCGTGCACTCTGACCGCTTATTTTATTAGTTTGTACGTTAATTTAAATATAATAATAAATCTAAATTACAACTTATTTATCTTTTAAAAGAATTGTTTGCGCTTTACTCACACCCGTCCCTATGCCAAATAAATTATAATTCATAAAAGTAAGCGGAAATTTATTTATATTCGTATTATCATATTCATTCTCATATACTTTCATCAAGCGATAAAGCATTATGATAATGCTTTATCGCTTGATAAAAGTATATGAGCGGAAATGTATTTATATTCGTATTATTATATTCATTCAATAACTAATCAAATAAGAATTAATAGTAATAATAATTTTTAAAAAAGCACTCAGCGCGGGAAACGATCCCGCGCCCCTGCGGACCGAAGCCAGGAACGCCACCAACGGGACCCGGGACCATCTCATCGCTTGTAAATACTATATGTGCACTTTCTGGTACTTACGATTCGCGGCCGGATACATCACGATAATGCTTTATCGCTTGATGAAAGTATATGAGAATGAATATAATAATACGAATATATTTCCGCTTACTTTTATGAATTACAATTTCTTTGACATAGGGACGGGTGTGAGTAAAGCGCAAAAAAAATTTTAGAAGTAAAATAAGTTGTAATTTAGATTTATTATTATATTTAAATTAACATATAAACTAATAAAATAGGCGGTCAGAGTGCGCGGTACATTTTTCGACACTAAAAGATAACTAATAAAAATAATAATGATAACTAATCAAATAAGAATTAATAGTAATAATAATTTTAAAAAAGCACTGAGCGCGGGGAACGATCCCGCGCCCCTAGTGCAAATTTTTTTCCGAAAAACTCCGATTTTTTCCGGAAAATTTTTCCGAATTTTTGTATGAATTGGAACAAATATGAAGAATTCGGAGGTTTGCGGACAATTATTTTTACGCAAACATCCGGGTTTCTCCGAATTTCTTCGAATTTTTTCGAATATTTCATCATATTAATTACAATCACGGGAAAATCTCGGAAATTATATGAAGACTTTAAGGGGTAACACCACTGTAACGGCCTTACAGGAAGCGTATTTTTTGATATTTTTTTTTTGGCTGAAGAAAATGCGATAAACAAATAATACTTGCAGTATTTATTGAGCATATACTTAAGTATATTGCTATAAATTTTTCATCCGAAAATATTACAAAATGGCGACACTGCAGCAATTCTTCCGAAGCATGTCGGACCTCTGCGGCACGCAGTATAACTGTGCCAGTTTTAATCTAAAAAAGGAATTTTGTTTCATTAAGTCTAGATTTCATTCATCTAGAGTTAATTTAAAAAAATTATTTCGTCCAGATTAAAATTGGCACAAGTTATACTACATGCCTCAGAGACCCTTAAGTTCAACATGCCTCGGAAGAATTTGCTGCAGTGTCGCCATTTTGTAATATTTTCCCGTACATTTTTTTTTGCCATATACTTCAATATATGCTTAATAATTACCCCAAGTATTATTTGTCTAAAACGTTTCGGGGCAGGCCGTTAGTGGTGTTACCAGTGGTGTTAGCCCTTAAGGAAAATGATGTTTGCAAAAATTTCGGAAATTCATGATTTCTCAGAATTATGAGGGATAAAAAAATGTAATAAGTTTTTTTTACGAAAATCTCATTTTTTTCATCTATAACTTTTCTCCGAATATCTTCGCAGCCGTTCACTCAGGTAATAGGAAAAAGGAAAATTTTCGGAAAAAAAATAATAATCAGTTTTTTTGACGAAAATCTCATTTCTTTTCATCTTTAACTTCTCTCCGAATATCTCCGCAGCCGTTCACTCAGGTCATAGGAAAAAGAGAAATTTCCGGGAAAAAATGAGAAATCATGAATTTTCAGTGAAAAAAAAGTGTTTTTGGGAAATGGACCAGAACTTGAATCTGTTTTAAATCATTTTTTCTCCGAAAATCTCAAATATGACTGAAATATGAGAAATTATGAAAAATTTGGAGAAAAATTTGCGCCACGGGGCCCTGCGGACCGAAGACAGGAACGCTACCAACAGGACCATTTCATCGCTTGTAGAATATGTGCACTTTCTGGTATTTACGATTCGCGGCCGGGTCGATGATTGGCTTGTTTTTGGGGTTAATGCTTTATCGCTTGATGAAAGTATGAGGATTAATATAATAATACGAATATAAATATATTTCCGCCTACTTTTATGAATTATTATTTATTTGGCATAAGGACGGGTGTGAGTAAAGCGTAAACAATTTTATATAAGATAAATAAGTTGTAATTTAGATTCATTATTATATTTAAATTAACGTATAAACTAAAAAAATAAGCGATCAGAGTGCGCGATACATTTTTTTGTACACATTAATAACGCAGAGAATCAAGAGCCAAATAAGCATTGAAATCATCTAAAAGCCTCGCGCGTGACGTCGCGTGACGTCACGCGTGAGTCATGCTCAGATTGCTTTTTCCCTCGAAGCCTTCGTTTCGGCTTGGCCGCACATGAACGTGCTCAGCGTCCATGTGTTGGTGTAGCTGCCGAAGGAGCGGTCGAGAAACTTCGACCGTGCTCGGCTCTTTCCGAAGGATGTCCAAGCGCCGCTCGCTCACGGACACGCGCTACTATGATTGGTTGGGCGTGTAAGAGACTATAGAGGAGGTAACTTTTACGCGCGATCTGATTGCACTGATCCCCGGTAGCAATGTCTTGTTTTTTTTATTAAGCATATACGAATTAAATATCATAAATAATGCCTGTACAGGCGAGAATAGCTAAAGCGAGAGTAAGTTCGAAATTTTCTGAAGAAAAAATGAAAAAAAAAAGTTGATTCACCGGGGATTGAACCCGGACCGTAAAATTGTTAGTCCGCCACGCTGCCAACTCAGCCACAATGTTCATTGTAGATAGAGAAACATTTATGATACACCCTTATCCATAATGTTTACTGTTGAAAAAAAATGTGGAAACGATCGCGGAAAAGGCTCAAGATTTCTTTTTGAACCTTCCACGGTCGTTTCGGCGTTTTATTTTTCAACGCGGTTCGTCGTTAATTTTTTTAACCCGCATTTTCGGCATAAACGGGCAATCGAGAGAAAACAATGATCTCGATACATGTTTTTCACTTTGAAATTCATTTAATGGATATTCCAATCCGCAGTACGGCCACACATATATGTCGAGCTCGATCGGACGGAAAACCTCGCTCCGTTCGCCTGCCGAGCGAGCGCGATTTACGAGGGGCGAGACTTTACCCCCACCGAGCTACCCATTCGTGTTCTCGCTGACTGCGATACCGACTTGAGCGGTGATCACGGACTCGCGCGGCTACAAGGGAATCTGCAACCTCGACAGAGGCGATGATCACGAAATCATACTCCCGAACTCGCCGCCGCGATTTAGCGCCATTTACGAGGCACGCTGAAAAGGGGAGCGTTGTACATCTCCCTCCTAATCTCTGGTATGCCGGTCGCCATTTGAATCAGGTGTCCAATCGATGATGCTTGCTCAAGCCTAGCTCTTTCGTGTTTGTGCCGTTTTGACTTAACTGCCATGCGCCAATCCAAGTTTTGCCACCGGCAGCCGTTACGGGGCGCCATCACGAAAGTTACTTCGGAGGCCTATAATCGTGATCGACAGGGTACTCGATGACATCTCGGTCTCCCATTCTCTTTTATCTGAAACAGCGTGTAATTTTCGTCGAACTTCGTCACGATACTTGACTATTTTGGGTTCCGATTTTTCGCCACTCAAAGCTTTCAGATCGCTTAGCGATATCAAAATGTGAGGTTCAGGTCGTTCTGTAATGGTACAATTACCATATTTTGGAGGCTTAATCACGCTATATTCTGACAGTAGTTTATATAGCTGCAAAATATTGATAGTTTCACTTTTAGGCTTCTGTAAGCCATATTGCACTCCGGTACTACGCAGGACTTCGGCATAACTTCGCGGTTACTCGACGACCATATTCAGGTAATGTGTTCGCTATCAAAACTGACTCCTCGATACTAGCGACACCGCGATTTCTATTTCAATAGTGAAACCACCCCCACCACCCGAATTCCATCAAGTTTCTAGACCTGTGTGCAGAGATTAGTAGGGAGGGTAGGGAGATGCACAACGCTCCCCTTTTCGGCGTGCCTCATAAATGGCGCTAAATCGCGGCGGCGAGTTTGGGAGTATGATTTCGTGATCATCGCCTCTGTCGAGGTTGCAGATTCCCTTGTAGCCGCGCGAGTCCGCGATCACCGCTTAAGTCGGTATCGCAGTCAGCGAGAACACGAATGAGCTTGATGGGGGAAAAGTCTCTGCCCCTCGCAGTTCGCGCTCGCTCGACAGGCGAACGGAGCGAGGTTTTCCATCCGAACGAGCTCGACATATATGTGTGGCCGTACTGCGGATTGGAATATGCATCAAATGAATTTCAAAGTGAAAAACATGTATCGAGATCATAGTTTTCTCTCGGTTGCCGGTTTATGCCGAAAATGCGGGTTAAAAAATTAACAACGAACCGCGTTGAAGAATAAAACGCCGAAACGACCGTGGAAGGTTCAAAAAGATATCTTGAGCCTTTGCCGCGATCGTTTCGACATTTTTTTTCAACAGTAAATATTATGGATAAGGGTCTATCATAAATGTTTCTATATCTGCAATGAGCGTCGTGGCTGAGCTGGCAGCGTGACGGATTAATGGTGGTTACGGTCCGGGTTCAATCCCCGGTGAACCAACTTTTTTCTTTTCTTTTTATATTCAGAAAAATTCGAACTTACTCTCGCTTTAGCTATTCTCGCCTGTTTAGGCATTATTTATGATATTTAATTTGTATATGGTTAATAAAAAAAAACAAGATATTGCTACCAGGGAAGTGCAGCCAGATCGCGCGTAAAAGTTACCTCCTCTCTAGTCTCTTACGCGCCCATCACACAATCATAGTAGCGCGTGTCCGTGAGCGAGCACGCTTGGACCCTTCGGAAAGAGCCGAGCACGGTCGAAGTTTCCCGACCGCGCCTTCGGCAGCTACACCAATGCATGGACGCTGAGCACGACTCGCGCGTGACGTCACCCGACGTCACGCGCGAGGCTTTTAGATGATTTCAATGCTTATTTAGCTCTTGATTCTCTGCGGTATTAATGTATACAAAAAAATGTATCGCGCACTCTGATCGCTTATTTTTTTAGTTTATACGTTAATTCCAACATAATAATAAATCTAAATTACAACTTATTTATCTTATATGAAATTGTTTACGCTTTACTCACACCCGTCCTTATGCCAAATAAATTATAATTCATAAAAGTAAGCCCAGAAGCCCAGAAGAAGTAAAAGTAAGTTCCAGAAAGTGTTATACCAGAAAGTGCACAGTTAGTAGCGTTCCTGGCTTCGGTCCGCAGGGGCCCGTAGTGCAAATGTTTCTCCAAATTTTTCATAATTTCTCATATTTTAGTCATATTTGAGATTTTCGGAGAAAAAATGATTTAAAACAGATTCAAGTTCTGGTCTATTTCCCAAAAACACATTTTTTTCACTGAAAATTCATGATGTCTCATTTTTTTCCCGGAAATTTCTCTTTTTCCTATTACCTGAGTGAACGGCTGCGGAGATATTCGGAGAAAATTTAAAGATGAAAATATGAGATTTTCGTAAAAAAAACTTGTTTTTATTTTTTTCCGGTACTTTTTCTTTTTCCTATTGAGTGAACGACTGCGGAGATATTCGGAGAAAAGTTATAGATGAAAAAAATTAGATTTTCGTAAAAAAAAACTTATTACATTTTTTTATCCCTTATAATTCTGAGAAATAATGAATTTCCGAAATTTTTGCAAACATTATTTTCGTTAAGGGGTAACACCACTGTAACGGCCTGCCACGAAGCGTTTTAGACAAAGAATACTTGGGGTAATTATTGAGCATATATTGAAGTATATTGTAAAAAAAATTTATGGGAAAATATTACAAAATGGCGACACTGCAGCAAATTCTTCCGATGCATGTTGAACTTAAGGTGCTCTGCGGCACGCGGTATAACTTGTGCCAATTTCAATCTGGATAAAATATTTTTTTTTAAATTAAATCTAGATGAGTGTAGCTAGTGAACCACGTAGGGGATTTTAGAAATATTGATTTTTGAGTAATTGCCGGGTATTTGACGAAAAAAGTTCAATTTTTTTTAAAGACAGTTATTTGTTAATAAATATTGTTTTAATTAACTTATCGAAATTCCCCTACGTGGTTCAGTTGCTACACTCATGTATACTTAATAAAACAAGTCTTTTTTTTTCGATTAAAATTGGCACAGTTATACTGCGTGCCGCAGAGGTTTGCCATGCTTCGGAAGAATCGATGCAGTGTCGCCATTTTGTAATATTTTCGTATGAAAAATTTATAGCAATATACTTAAATATATGCCCAAAAAATACCGCAAGTATTATTTGCTTATCACATTTTCTTCCGCCAAAAAAAAAATATAAAAAAATACGCTTCCTGTAAGGCCGTTACAGTGGTGTTACCCCTTAAAGTCTTCACATAATTTCAGAGATTTTGCCGAGATTGTAATTGAAATGATGAAATATTTTGAAAAATTCGGAGAATTTCGGATGTTTGCGTAAAAATAATTGTCCGCAAAACTCCGAATTCTTCATATTTGTTCCAATTCATAGAAAAAATCGGAGTTTTTCAGAAAAGAATTTGCACTAGGGGCGCGGGATCGTTCCACGCGCTCAGTGCTTTTTAAAAAATTATTATTACTATTAATTATTATTTGATTAGTTATTTTTATTACTTATCATTATTATTTTAATTATTTATCTTTTGGTGTCGAAAAATGTATCGCGCACTCTGACCGCTTATTTTATTAGTTTATATGTTAATTTAAATATAATAATAAATCTAAATTACAACTTATTTTACTTCTGAAAAAAATTGTTGCGCTTTACTCACACCCGTCCTTATGCCAAATAAATTGTAATTCATAAAAGTAAGCGGAAATATATTCGTATTATTATATTCATTCTCATATACTTTCTGTTAAGGGAAATGGAAATAAATCGGTTTTCACGCAGGATTATGATGAATATAACGGATTTAGTTTAATAACGTAGGAGAGAGACTGTGATACAAGAACGCAAGAAAGTTGTAGACGGCGCTTGTGAGCGAGAGAACCAGGAGATCTTCTTAACAATAGGGACTTTTCGCAGTCAATAGTTTCAACACTCCCACTTTGACGCCTCGGAAAGTCCATTGCACTTTTCAGTCTCTATTTCTTCCTCATAACTTTGGCCTCTTTTATTAAATATTAATGTTATTTCTCCAGGTCCGATTTATCGAGAACACGCAGCATTTCTCGTTGACGCTGGAACGTGTTTCTCGTGAGCGGCTTTGTAAGAATATCCGCTTGCTGCTCACTGGTGGGAACGTACTCCAGTACGAACTCCTTTGCTGCGTACATCTCCCGTATGAAATGATACTTGATGTCGATATGCTTGCTCCGTTTGTGGAATTCCGGGTTTTTAATCAACCGGAGCGCGCTCTGATTGTCAATGCAGAGCACCGTCGTCTGTGCTGTAGGGGTCAAGTCGCGTAGCAGTCTTTTTGCCCAAATAAGCTCCTTGACGGCATGACAGGCCGCGACGTATTCCGCCTCTGTCGTTGAGAGCGCCACAACCTTTTGTCGCTCCGATTTCCACGTGAGCGTTGACGAACCCAATTTCAGAACGTAACCCGAGGTGGACCTCCTGGTCTTTGTATCTCCAGCGTAGTCCGCGTCGCTGAAAACGAGAATCTTCTCGTCGCTCCCACTGTCGTAGTACAACCCGTGACGCGTCGTACCCTTAAGATACTTCAGGATCCGTTTGACGCTGTTCCAATGTGCTTTCGACGGCTTCTCGAGCTGCTGGCTCGCCTTGTTCACCGCGTAAGTGATGTCCGGTCTCGTGGCGACGGACAAATACATGAGACTGCCGATCGCCTGTCGATAAGGCGCGTTCGCAGCCTCCTTGCTGTCACACGTTGCCTTTTCTGATTCGTGCTGCTTATCTGCCGGAATGGCCACCGGATTCGCGTTTTCCATCCGGAAACGCTCGAGAACACGATTTGCATACGCTTCCTGGTGCAGAAATATGGCGCCGCTTGATTGTCGCTCGATCTGAAGACCGAGGAACATGTCTACTGTGTCGGACGTGATCTCGAATTCCTTTTTAAGCTCTTCCATCAGCGAAGCGATTTTCTCTTCATCTGCCGATGCAATCAGTCCGTCATTAATATAGATCGCGAGAATCAGTCGCGCTTCGCCTTCACCCGACGTGAATACACACGTGTCAGCTGCTGACGCTTGTAGTTGGAATTTATTTAGCGAATTGGTGAATCGTTTATTCCAGCAGCGAGAGGCCTGTTTCAGGCCATATAGACTGCGCTTCAGCTTGCAGACGCGTTTTGTCCCATCTTCGTAGCCCATGGGCTGACTCATGAAGATTGTTTCCTCAAGCTCGCCATACAAGAATGCCGTCTTAATATCGAACTGTTGCAGTTTCATCCTCGAACATGCTGCAACTGCGAGGATACTTCGAATCGAGTCAAATCTCACCACTGGGCTGAAGGTTTCCTCGTAGTCGATGCCGTACTGTTGCGTTAAGCCTCTCGCCACCAGCCTCGCCTTGTAGCGACGTTTACTTCCATCAGCATTTTTCTTCAGTTTGAAGGTCCATCGATTGTCGGTGACCTTTTGTTGTTTCGGCAAATCAGCGAGAATCCACGCTTTATTTTGTTCGAGAGATCTCATCTCCTCGTCCATTGCACGCTTCCACAGCATTGCGTCTCTGCAGTTTACAGCTTCCTCGAACGTGCGTGGTTCTTCGCTTCGATTCGCGAAACTGACGCTCGTTTGCGCGTCCGCGTATCGTGCAGGTCGTCTAATCTCGTCCCGATTGCGTAGACCGTACCTTTCGCGCTGCTGTACAGCCGCTTCTTCGTGGTCGTGATCGTCGAGCGCATCCTCGAAGTCGTCGATCTCGTCTTCCTCATCTCGCCCGAGCTCATCCTCGTTGATTGGATTCTCTGCGTTTTCTGGTATGTCTTCTTCGCTCGGTATTTCAAGGAGCGTGTATTCATCCTCCGAGACTTGTTCCTCGCGACTTGTCGGCCTGAGAATTTCACGTCTCTGCAGACTTGAATTTTATTCTCGGACGGAAACCAAACGCGATAACCCTTCGTATCTTCATCGTATCCGACAAGCAGACCATGCTTGGCTTTATGGTCCCATTTACGCCTCTTTTCTTTCGGAATATGCGTAAATATTTCCTCTCCGAAGACTCTGAGGTAGCTGATGTCCGGCGGTTTACCATGCCACAGCTCGTACGGCGTTTTCTCCTTCGTGGTGCTCGGTCCCGTTCGATTTAATACATGAACTGCCGTATTGACCGCTTCGGCCCACAGTTTCGTGCTGAGCTTCCTCGCAATTAGCAGCGTCCTCGCCGCCTCGACAACGGTCCGATTTTCCCTTTCGGCTACGCCATTCTGCTCGGGAGTATATCGTACAGTTTTTTCGTGCTTTGTGCCAAAACCGTTCGTTAATTCGCGTACCTCCTGGTTCACGAATTCTAATCCGTTGTCCGTCCTCAAGGTTTGAACTCCGCGCGGCAGAATCTTCTCGCATCGTCGGAGGAAGTTTCGCAGATGATCCTTGACCTCGCATTTCTGCTTCACGAAAAACACCGTCCTCATGTGTGAAAAATCATCCTTCAAGAGAAGGAAATAGCGCGATCCTCCCACGGAATCATCCTGCATCGGACCGCATAAGTCCGCGTGTACGAGTCCTCCAGCTTCACTTGCCTTCGTCGAGCTCTTTGGAAACGGCGCTCGATGCATCTTTCCCACCGCGCACGGTTCGCAGAAAAAATCCTTTTCTGCCGGTGCCTCGTTATTTGTCTGCTTCAGGAAATTCTTTACGTATCTTACGTTCTGATGTGCCATGCGTTCGTGCCAATCGCGAAACGTACAGACCGCTGCGACGTGGTTCTCTTCGGCGGTAATTCTCAATTCCATGTGAAAGAGTTTTCCTTGCCGTTTTCCCGTTAGAACCGTCTTTCCGTCCTTCTGAAATTCGCACATCGTGTTGTCCGATTGCATTTTCAGACCTTTATCCAATGCCGCTCCCACTGAAAATAAATTATATTTTAGTTCAGGGACAAAGAGCACATTGGATAAATGTTTCTCGTTCCACGTGTGACCGTCGAACGCGAGAACATTGATGTCGCCTCTTCCAGTCGCTGGGATGAATTTTCCGTTTCCGATGCGCACTGGTATTTCGTTCTCGAGAATCTTGAAGTTGGTGAACCATTGTCGCTGCGTCGACATATGCTCACTCGCGCCCGAATCGAGGCACCAAATCTTCTCATAATCGTGCGTCTCTGTCGTAGATGCGAGAATCTCGACGATAAGCGCGTCGCCTTTTGACTTATTGTTATTCGTCTCTTCGCTCGTGCCCTTCTTCTTCTCGGGGCAATCTCGAGCCCAATGACCAGGCTTGTCGCATGTATAGCACTTACCCGGTTTTCGAGTACCTCTTCCACGACTCTTTCCTCTGCCTGACTTTTGACTTTGATTCGCCGCGAGGGCACTGTTTTCCGATTTTTCTCCGGCACCGTGACGCATCTCCTCGATCGTGAGTCTGCACGTCAGGTTCGTGAGCGTTCTCTCAGCCATCGCCGTCGACTCCCATGCGCTTACGAAGTGCGCGTAGCTGCTCGGCAAAGTCATGAGAATCTTCGTCATGATCATGTTGTCGGAAACCTTCTCACCCATGACTTCGAGTTTATGCGCGATATCCTCGAGTCTCGCTATATGTGCCGAGATACTGTCCTTGGGACCCATCGTCGCACTATACCACTGTTGCTGCAACATGTGTATGCTAGCTTCCGATTTTTGTTCATACACAGACCTTAGTTTATTCCACATGTCGAACGCGTTTTCACAATTTATTATGTGCAGAAGTGCTTGAGGTCCGACTGTGGTGCCGATGACTTTTTGACCAATGCGATCGGCTTTCTCCCACTGCGCAAGTTTTTCCTCGTACTCCGCGATTGCTGCGGAGTTCGCGCCGGCAGCCACTGCCTCGGGCTTAACCTGATCGCCGTTCACGACTTTCCACGCGGCACTGGCATTCAATATAACGCGAATTTGGAATTTCCACGAAGCCCAATTGTCCACGCCTTTCAGATGCGCGATCTTAACGATTTCACTTTCCATCGTCTCTGTCTCTGATTCCTCACTTTTGCACGAGGCGAGAGGTTATGCTGAGACACGTTTTACGTTCGTTCACTTCTTGTGACAAAAAACCGCAAATCTCGAAAATGTTCACCATCCGATACTACTGGGCCCATAACCTGTTAAGGGAAATGGAAATAAATCGGTTTTCACGCAGGATTATGATGAATATAACGGATTTAGTTTAATAACGTAGGAGAGAGACTGTGATACAAGAACGCAAGAAAGTTGTAGATGGCGCTTGTGAGCGAGAGAACCAGGAGATCTTCTTAACAATAGGGACTTTTCGCAGTCAATAGTTTCAACACTTTCATCAAGCGATAAAGCATTATCATAATGTATCCGGCCGCGAATCGTAAGTACCAGAAAGTGCACATATTCTACAAGCGATGAGATGGTCCCGTTGGTAGCGTTCCTGGCTTCGGTCCCCAGGGGCGCGGGATCTTTCCCCGCGCTTAGTGCTTTTTTTAAAATTATTATTACTATTAATTCTTATTTGATTAGTTATTGAATGAATATAATAATATGAATATAAATATATTTCCGCTCATATACTTTCATCAAGCGATAAAGCATTATGATAATGCTTTATCGCTTGATGAAAGTACACCGAAAAAAAGAAACAGCGAAAATCACAGGGTGCTATATTTCATTTTACAGTAAAACAGAGTAATGTAGATCCTGTCCTACAAAAATGACGAATTTTCCTGTACGCACTGAGATTTTTACAGTTACACTGGCTTATTTACAGTTCGGTATTGTAAATACATCAGTGTTTTCAGTAAAAATATTCAACTGCAACATCTACATGAGGTCACTGATTTTTATACTGTACGCAAACTGCAAGGGTTACAGTGTACACTGTGTTGAGTACAGAGTGATTAATTAAATTGTACAGTGTGGCACGGTAGTTTTACTCTTCTATCGACAGTTCGTGACGTAATCTGTGCACCCTGAAATGTTTACAGTTACACTGATTTATTTACAGTTTGGTATTGTGAATAAATCAGTGATTTCAGTAAAAATATTCAACAGTAAAATTTAAATGAGGTCACTGATTTTTATACTGTACGTAAAGTGCAAGGGTTACAGTGTACACTGTATTGAGTACAGAGTGATTTATTAATTTTCACAGTGTAGCACGGTAGTTTTACTCTTTTTTCGACAGTAAAGACAGACATACGCACGCACGCACGCACGCACGCACGCACGTACGCACGCACGCACGCACGCACGTACGCACGCACGCACGCACGCACGTACGCACGCACGCACGCACGCACACATATATGTACATTGTAAGCAAATGTTTCACCGAATGTTTTTTGATTTTATTTTTATAATCAAATTTACAGTGTGACGTTGTGAACAGCATTTACTGGTTAGAACTTGTCTCGAGCGTGGCGGGACCAGAACACAAAGAACTGGCAGTTCTTTCAGCGCTTTAATTGTTCTTTCAGCGCTATTCAATGTTATTTTCACCCCTAATTTTGTGTAATATACGATTCGTGGCACTATTAAATTATGGGATTCATGAAGTTTGAATTACAGTATTAAAACAAGAACGTTTCCCGTGTTCACACTGTAAAAAGCAACGGTTCAAAACTGAAACTATATCTGTTGCTAACCAGTTTCTAGAATAGAGGACTTCATTGTTAAAACACCTAAATAAACTCTGTCGATATAACTGGCGCATTCATTGTACATAATACAGATTAACCAACTGTCATATTACAAGTTTTGTTGCATTTATATTACAGTGTTGAACTGTCAAAATTTACTTTTGACTACACTGTATTTTGGACTGAGTGTTCTAGTGAAAGATACAGTAGAGCGGTTGAAGTCCAAAGAGGACAGTATAGGAACTGTAATCATTTACTTTGCGCACACTGTATTTTGAGCACTGTGTTTCAGGTAATATCGCTGTGCAATCGCTCGAGTCCAATGCGCACTGTGTAGTCCCTGTATTTTGTACGATTTCTTTTTTTCCGTGCATGTCGAACCTCTACGGCACGCAGTATAACTGTGCCAATTTTAATCTAAAAAAAGAATTTTGTTTTATTAAGTCTAAATGAACATTTTTTAGTAAAATACTCGGCAATTACTCAAAAATCAATATTTCTAAAATCCCCTACGTGGTTCACTGGCTACACTCATCTAGATTTAATGACAAAAATATTTTGTCCAGATTAAAATTGGCACAAGTGATACTACGTGCCGCAGAGCACCTTAAGTTCAACACGCCTCTGAAGAATTTGCTGCAGTGTCGCCATTTTGTAATACTTTCCCGAACATTTTTTTTTGCAATATACTTCAATATATGCTTAATAATTACCCCAAGTATTATTTGTCTAAAACGCTTCGTGGCAGGCCGTTACAGTGGTGTTACCCCTTAAGGAAAATAATGTTTGCAAACATTTCGGAAATTCATTATTTCTCAGAATTATGAGGGATAAAAAAATGTAAAAAGTTTTTTTTTACGAAAATCTCTTTTTTTTCATCTATAACTTTTCTCCGAACATCTCCGCAGCCTTTCACTCAATAGGAAAAAGAAAAAGTTCCGGAAAAAAAAATAAGAACAAGTTTTTTTTATGAAAATTTCATTTTTTTTATCTTTATATTTTCTCCAAATATCTTCGCAGCCGTTCACTCAGGTAATAGGAAAACGGAAAATTTCCGAAAAAAAAAAATAATAATCAGTTTTTTTTTACGAAAATCTCATTTCTTTTCATCTTTAACTTCTCTCCGAATATCTCCGCAGCCGTTCACTCAGGTCATAAGAAAAAGAGAAATTTCCGGGAAAAAAATGAGAAATCATGAATTTTCAGTGAAAAAAATGTGTTTTGGGAAATAGACTAGAACTTGAATCTGTTTTAAATCATTTTTTCCCGAAAATCTCAAATATGACTCAAATATGAGAAATTATGAAAAATTTGGAGAAAAATTTGCACCACGGGCCCCTGCGGACCAAAGCCAGGAACGCTACCAACAGTACCATCTCATCGCTTGTAGAATATGTGCACTTTCTGGTACTTACAATTCGCGGCCGAATGGATGATTGGCTTGTTTTTGGGGATAATGCTTTATCGCTTGATGAAAGTATGAGAATTTATATAATAATACGAATAAAAATATATCTCCGCTTACTTTTATGAATTATAATCTATTTGGCATAAAGCGGCATAAGGCATAATCTATTTGGCATAAGGCATAAGGACGGGTGTGAGTAAAGCGTAAACAATTTCATATAAGATAAAAAAGTTGTAATTTAGATTTATTATTATATTTAAATTAACGTATAGACTAAAAAAATAAGCGATCAGAGTGCGCGATACATTTTTTGTATACATTAATAACGCAGAGAATCAAGAGCTAAATAAGCATTGAAATCATCAAAAAGCCTCGCGCGTTCCGTCGGGTGACGTCACGCGCGAGTCGTGCTCAGATTGCTTTTTCCCTCGAAGCCTTCGTTTCGGCTTGGCCGCACATGATCGTGCTCAGCGTCCATGCCAGGGAGACTAGAGTAAAGGAGTGGACACTGTGTGCTAGCGATTTGGCTCCAAAATCAAGGAAAATAAGAGTTGTAGGTGGCGTTGCAATCGGCTTTCCCTTATATATAGATATACTCTCTTGCTTAGCTTTCCGTCGGCTACTTATACATGGTTGTCTGTGGATTGAATCCATGCTCGAAAATAAAGTATTATATGATGTGTAAACAAATTATAAATAAAAACTCATATTTTAAATAAGTTTTGTGTATAATTATTAATGTTTTATAAGAGGCAATGTTAAATGTGTATAATTTGAGAACGAAATATTTATTGAATCGTTCGGTGAATCGTTTTCAAATTTGATAGAAGATTGTTACATAGACAAAGTGATAATGGGTGTAATTGTGATAACTTATTATTTGAAAAATTACGCTCGTACAATAGAATATTTGTGATTATTATTATTATTTATTGTGAGAGTCATTTATTATTACACAGACATAATGTACACCAAAATGCGCCTTGTTAACAGTACAGATTGTTTATTTAATTCATTCGCAGTGAACCATATTTAAATTTATTATTCAAAATTATATTGATTACTTTTCATTGTAACACTTATGTCTGCCGTTGTTAATCGCACGCGTGAACGCTTCCAGCATCGCTCTTAACATTATTGGAACCATAAAAATGGAAAACATTGCAAATCCTCCAATACATCATACATTGAAATCTGACTCTGTGCATTTTTTTCAGCGATGCAACAATCTTACATTTCTCATTATCTCACTTTTTACAACCAGAGTTCCGCACATTAGCTCCGTCAACTACGAAACACGAATCGTTTTTGTGTGTTATAATAAACGAAAAATATAACTGGACGCTCGCGAAAAGAAAAAAAACTAAATGTTAGTATAGTACATGTTTGCAAATATCATGCAATACCAAAAAAAAACGCAAACCTCGATTTTGACAACTTTCCTCTAATGCGCATGCCTAAAACCTTCAGCTACAAGTATTACTATACATCGGGGAATTGCGATCGCAGCGCCCCTTGCGGTCACTTAAAAGTCGGGATTTTGGTGCCGTCTTTCGCTGCTTATCTCTTATGGAGTGTTCACTCCTTTACTCTAGTCTCCCTGGTCCATGCATTGGTGTAGCTGCCGAAGGCGCGGTCGGGAAACTTCGACCGTGCTCGGCTCTTTCCGAAGGGTCGAAGCGTCGCTCGCTCACGGACACGCGCTACTATGGTATGTGATGGGCGCGTAAGAGACTAGAGAGGGGGCAACTTTTACGCGCGATCTGGCTGCACTTCCCTGGTAGCAATATCTTGTTTTTTTTATTAACCAAATACGAATTAAATATCATAAATAATGCCTGAACAGGCGAGAATAGCTAAAGCGAGAGTAAGTTCGAATTTTTCTGAATATAAAAAGAAAAGAAAAAAGTTGGTTCACCGGGGATTGAACCCGGACCGTAACATCGTTAATCCGTCACGCTGCCAGCTCAGCCACGACGCTCACTTCAGATATAGAAACATTTATGATACACCCTTATCCATAATGTTTACTGTTGAAAAAAAATGTCGAAACGATCGCGGCAAAGGCTCAAGATTTCTTTTTGAACCTTCCACGGTCGTTTCGGCGTTTTATTTTTCAACGCGGTTCGTTGTTAATTTTTTTAACCCGCATTTTCGGCATAAACCGGCAACCGAGAGAAAACGATGATCTCGATACATGTTTTTCACTTTGAAATTCATTTATGCATATTCCAATCCGCAGTACGGCCACACATAGGTATATGTCGAGCTCGATCGGATGGAAAACCTCGCTCCGTTCGCCTGTCGAGCGAGCGCGATTTGCGAGGGGCAGAGACTTTTCCCCCACCGAGCTCATTCGTGTTCTCGCTGACTGCGATACCGACGTGAGCGGTGATCACGGACTCGTGCGGCTACAAGGGAATCTGCAACCTCGACAGAGGCGATGATTACGAAATCATACTCCCAAACTCGCCGCCGCGATTTAGCGCCATTTACGAGGCACGCCGAAAAGGGGAGCGTTGTGCATCTCCCTACTAATATCTGGCAGCGTGTTATGGGAACGAATAGTTTTTTAACGATAAAATAAAAATTAAGCTCTCACAAACGATGAATATCGACTAACAATCACTCACAAATGACTAACAAACGATTGGTTACGAAGCGAAGGTCGAAATCATTAGAAAACCATTTTCCCGTTGCTAACTTGGACTCGAAATTTGTTTTTCGTATAATTAAATAAATAAAGTCTAACAAACGCTGGATTTTGTTTAACAAACACTCACAAACGACTAACAATCGAATGGCATGAATAAGATTCGATATTTTCATAGTCGGCGGCTAAGTTTATTGAGCTTGGTGCCAGCCCCCTGGTGGGGAGTGATTCAGATAACTTGGCAAAGTGATAGTTCTCGCTTTTACCACCTGAAGCGTTGTTACATAGGAGTGAGCCAATCAAACATAGGGTCCGAACAGCTTTGCAAGAAAACAGATTTTTCGAAATAAACAATACTTTTATGAGCGATGTGAATGCAAAATGATTCAGTGTTCTTACTATTGATCCTATGATCAGAAAGACAATTATTATTTCAGTGGATTGCATTTCACGTATGTTCAAACTTCTGCTATTTTTCAATTTCGTCTTAGGCCATTCGACAAAATGGGTCACGGGATAGATGGGGTATAAACGAATTTATACGGCCTACATTTTTCCTTTTTTTTCTTTACACCTAATCGGTTTTTCCTCAGCAGATTGCATTCCTGGTTTGTTTGTACAACTTTCATTTTGATTTTTACTTTTTTTATCATGTTAATGAGAACCTCGAAATAAATAGAATGAAAGAGGTACAAAAAAAGGAATAAACGCATTGGGTATGTTTAAAAGGCACCGTTATTATTGTTTTGCGAATTTAGCGAGTTGGCTTTTTACAACGAATTGTTTTTGCCGTTTTCCCATTGTCGACGCAATTCATCGTCCTGCGGAACTTCAAACACTGAACACTTTTTAGTATCCTTCTTAAAACTTCTCCAACATTTCGGTACGATGCATGTTCCAAGTATTTTCCGAATTCAATAGCCCGTTTGCTTTCTTTCCACACTGCAATGGAACATGGTCACGTAATTCAGAGACTTTAAGGAGGGTATCTATTGCTGTATATCTATACCGACAAGGCCGCTACGCAACAACGCTGCTAGTGGATAAATGAGAAACTAACTTTTTGCCTCCTTATCGGTGAGACTTCCCACCTCTCAAAAACTCCGGAGTTCCCAAACTTGTATGTCAGACCGTGGTGCATCTTCACAATTGTTTAAAACATTCGTTTCTCCGAGTGATTGTCCATTCCCGTTCCCGTGAAATCGTGTTCCTCCAATTATTAAGAAGAAAAACAACCTCGCGCTATTAATTTTCGTTCATCGGAATGCGCTCGTAAAAAAAAGAAGGCCGTTAAGGTTGTTATGTGGTTTAGCCGTCGGGGGTGAAGTACGAGGGGAGCGTCCTATTCTTGTGCACAGAGTCGATTGTTATGAACTGTTAGCCTTCAAATAATCGTCATATTAAACGTACGTTTTCGAACTTTTCTACATCTTCTTCTACATCTATTTGTAAAAGTATGGATTTTTGATCATTTGGTGATAACATTAAGTGTTTTCATTACTTTGTATAATTGTTTTCTATAACTTTTTCTCACTCAATTAACACGAAACGAATTGGCAACGTCGTAAATTGTGGTATATCCTAATGCTCAGGTTGGCAGAAGTGTCGCGAACTTAGACACATATGCCCCCGTTCGTAACCTCAATATTAGCCCATGTAGCCGTCAAAAATGAATGTCGGTCCGAGTAAAAAAAATTCCGCTGGAAAGAAAAAGTCTGTACTATAATCTTGAAGAAATAAATTTTTTTAATAATTTTCCGATATTCTAAAAAAATATGTATGAAAAAAAATCCGCGTAATTTTGTTGTTGCCTAGAAATGTCTAGACATGTATAACTTCGGAACATAGTTGTCGAATGAATATTAAGTAATTATTATTAATGGACAGAAGAATTACCAATAGTATTTGTTGTTAACTATCCCGGGCATAATTACTGAATACCGATAAGATAGGTAGCATTTGTGCCATCTACGGTACTTTGAATCCTCATTTTCACAGTACCAAGGGTCAAACCAGACCTACTTTTTCAGCTTCGTGGTAAGATTTACTTAGCAGATATGAATAATGTACTGAAAAATGATCGGCTGTTTTCCATAAGCGTAATGTAATTAGCCCATGAAATACGTCGAGTTGTCGATATTTTTCTAAAAAAACGCTACTGTGGATTGTTTTCAAACTGCACAGGATGGTCAGCAAACAGGTTACAGAGGACCACCAAAATTTCAGCTGGGTGGTAACATGTTGACTTAACCCCATAACAACCTCAAACAATGACCGTGACAACTGCTAATTAGGACATCGCGGTGAGTTAAATTTCCAAAAAGATGATGAATGAAAAAGGCCAAAGATGGCATTTTTCAACGAGCAGAAAAATAATAATGGCTGCGATCGCCTGGTACACAATTATGACGACAATGTGCCGTGCGGAGCAGCGTCCTTGCAATCTGATAACGCAGGGCCTGGCAAGTTCTCGACATTTTCTTCGCCTCAGCAGGCTGCGCTGCGCAAGACAATAAGATGCTCCACTTTTTTCCTTCTTTTGTGTACGAACAACATTGATTGAAGCGTGAATGGTGATTAAAACCGCGTCATTGGCGTCACGGAGTCTGTTTTTTCGAGAAAATTCAACAGTGGCAAGAATTCTCCACTAATTAAAGATACACACGGGTTTAGATGGGCTAAGACGCGCTCTGGAGCTGCGCATTTTTTGGTTAGTCGATTCGTTGTCAAGCGCGCGGAGAAGGGATAAAAATAATTCAAACGGCGCGACCACTGAATAAGCGCTCGATTGTTGAGTGTGAATTTTAATTAGAAGCTCAAGAGCGGAGCGGATTATTTCGGGACAAACGTAGCTTCGAAGATGCGCGGCGATAATGAAGAAAAAGGAAGATTACTAGTGGGAAGGCCGGAGAAAAGTGAATTTTAATACTTTTTTATGGATACTCGGTTGATAGAATGGAATTTCTGTTTAGTGGCCTTTGTCCTGCATGTTTTTGAGTACCTTTACAAATTCTTTCACAAGATTTACCAACAAAATGGTGGCGTTGACGCTGGATGAAACGAGTTACTCGTGCCCGATAGTGTCCTGCGGCCGGCAACATTACATCGCTAATTGTCTTAATTATTTTTTTCGAACTCTAGCACAAAACCTTACATCGAAGTACGGAGAGGGTTTTTTTGTATGCTGAAAACTTTTTGCGAAAAAGTTATTTCAGCTGATTGTTTTCCGAAAACAATTTTTCTCCCAAACATGCATCGTTTGGTTTATTGAAAATTTTATCAAGAACGCAAATTATTTTGAATTTTCGTTCGTAAAAAATTGAATATCTCTCTCAATTTTTTACGAACGAAAATTCAAAATAATTTGCGTTCGTAAAACGCAATTTATCGTAGGGTCCTGCGCCGAGCGCAGGACCCTATTAGACAGAGGTGACACTTGCTTCATCCAGCTTCAACGCCGCCATTCTATTAGAAAATCTTGTGAGAGAATTTCTAAAGATACTCGAAGATATGTGGAACAAAAACCACCAAACGGAGTTATCATTCTCTAGATTCTTTTTTTTCGGGCTCTAGACGAGTAGTCTCCCTTAAGGGGGGGATCCCTTATAACGTAAAGAAGAGCTTATGGCCGAAGATGAACTCCACACGGAAGTTAAGGGACTACTTTATATCTGCGAAATTGAAAATTAGTCGGTAGGTTATTTGGTCACAACATTTTTGGGTCTTGAAACTCCAAGGGGTTAGCCTACTGTGAAAATGACGAACACTCGTTTTTCGCTTGGGACAAGGTCCCAGATTTGGTGCGAGAGTCGCAGATTAAAAATAATTTCATCATTACAACGATAAAACGGCTAATAAAACTTCAAACGCGTTTTTTTCGAAACTATGTTATGTATTCAAAACGGTGTAATAATTGCTTGACATCTAATAAACGGGTTGACTTGGAATTTGATACACTTATTCAGTGTAAAAAGTGCAAAATTAAACTGCACTTATTCAGTGTAGTTTAGTCTTGGCTGACCTTTTTCTTAACATTTTTTTTTCATTAGTAATCAGCAATAATGATGACTTTTTTTTCGAAAAATCAAAAAAAATGTTCAACATTTTTTTCTGTCATGACTGGAACATGGTAATAAGAAAAGCTATGTGGTCTTCGGCAATATTACTTTTTTTTTATTTACGTTTTTTTTTGTTTCAGCTCAACCGGGTGGCTAAAATCAAGTACACCGTTGAGCCCCTCATGTTCAAAGGTCCTTTACGAGATTGTTTATAACTTTTTAAATTATTAATTTTTTTTTATCAAGTTTGGTTCACAATTTTGTTAGTGTACAAAAAATGAATGTCCAAACCATTTTTCAATAATCTTACTAATTCGTTCGAAATTAATTTGTTCAAATAACTCTGATTTTCTGGTCGTCACAATAGCCTAACCTCTTAAACGCGTTTTTCTGAAAACCACCTTTTCGTGATCTTCATACAAGATACGTAAAAAACTATCTGATTGAGCATTTAGAATTTTTTTACACTTTCAGATAACATAATTACCGTCTGTGTGAACTGAGAGTTCCTAAAAAAATATTTAAAAAAAACTACTTTTTCATGAATGAGTACGATAGTAAAAATTTCATGAAATATAGAACATTTTTTCAAACACGTACCATTTTTCGAATTTTTCCTTGGATTTTTAAGGTTCACATAGAGCATGTGCGTTTTAGAAATCTAAATATCCTTGGCTCTGATGTTTCAGGCCAATGCACCGGGCGCTATATTGTACGCCGTGGAACAACTCCGGTGGCAACCGTCTCTAAAGCAAGTGTCGCACAGCCGCTATTTATACCTAAGTATTTAAAAAAATTAGAACATTGAAAGATGCAGTCGTAGTTAAGGAACATTTCAAGTATGTACAATTCAGCTTTTAAAAAAACTTGAACGTTCTATTATTTACGGCTGCCCAAAGGGATCTCTTCCCCCTTAAGCGGAACAATTACATCGCCATTCAAATCCGCGCGGTAACGGTACGAAGCGTAAATATTCACCGGCTGTCGAGGGACGCCATTAATTATACTTTCCGAATAACAAGCCACGATCCCGAAATAACTGACAATGGGACCTGTATACGCATAGTATATCGTTCGTTCCTATCTGGAACGAGTCAATCCGCGTCTTTACGAATATACCGTAGGCGAATAATAAATTCGTCACCGGTTTAACAGCGAGTGACACGTAAATTTATCGGAGATGTATACTTTTCCGTACAAATCTCGGTGTTTCGAGCGCTTCGAGGGCGCACGAGTATCGTGACCCCGTCCATTGACCCTGCTTCCTCTGTCTTTTATTGCGGTTTCCTTGTACACGCGCGCGCGCGGGGTCACACTTCAGACATTTTCTGCTCGTCCAACCGGGTGGAAATACATTTTCGAGTCCGCTCGTAAATCCACAGCGGGGGTAGATCCAAGTGCGTGGCACATGACAGTTCTCTCTCTCTCTCTCTCTCTCTCTCTCTCTCTCTCTGTCTTTCTTCGTCGCTCGCTCGCTCTTTTCGTATATATGAGTACATTTGGATGGGTACTTGAGTATCAACCATTCTACTTTACTTTCCTCTATTCCGGCATTCTTTAATCAATTATGTAT
>OZ023313.1:57398781-57450569 GCA_964007375.1 Ophion obscuratus
ATAATAGTAAAAATCTGGAAATAAGAGCATAAAAAACTTTCGTTGCATTCCAATCATGCAACATTCAGCACTATCGGAAATAACTGTTCGGAATTTTTCGGAAATTTGGTGCTGGTTTTCGAAACAATAGTTTCAACATATATTGGATTGATAGAAATCTCTGTATAAGCATTGTATTTCCATCTGGCCGAGGCAGGGTAAAAAGTATATATCCAATTCGATGGGATATTGGTAAACGAGTTTGTCACCACTGCCGATACTATTGGAGCTCTGAACAATAAGACATTTTTTTACGGAATTTTGGAATGTAGCTTCGATGAATCTTTATATAGATCAAAGATCGTCACGTTCCCAAAATCATCGTTTTTCTATTTGTAAAAAAAAGGACCATCGGCAAACAGCTCGATAGGCTGATAGCCGATATTACATAGAATAGTGGGGTCAAAATATCCTTTCTCATATGTATATAATTATTATAAATGAGGAACTTTGCATATTTGTTTGTCCGGATGATTGATGCTTGCTATTCAATCACGCCGAAACGGCTGAACGGATTTGGATGAATTTTGGCGCACATGTAGAGTAATGTACCCTGTAATTATATATATAATACTTTTTATCCAGTTAAAGGTCCCATACGGCTTACAACGAGAGTTTGTTACTCTCAATCACGCCAAAATAACTTAACGTATTTAGATGACATTTGCTACACAGGGGGAATTGCCGTGGAATATGTCAAACAAATGGTGGGGAAACTACATTCATGTGATGTGCAAAACTATCAATCTGTAAAAAAAAAATCTCGAAGAAAACGCGGATGGAAGTCTAAAAGTTATAGCCATTGACAACGAAATGGTTCGTTTATACATACTCGGTACTGTGCCTTTTTGTCATCGGGAAAAGATAGTGCAAAGTACGGAAAAAATGCGGTTCGGTTATGTTTCAAGTCTGTCGCGGTCCCCTCGCGTGCATCGTTGCCGCTAACGATTTCGCCAAGAACATTCTTGAGGTATTTCATATTTCTGCCCATTAAATGGCACGGTGTGTTCAAACTGGAGGCTCATTCTTTCATTTATCGACCACCTTATGTGAGACAGTGGCAAAAAAGTCTGACGAACGAGAGAGAAACGCGCGTGGAGGTGGGCTCGGCGAATTTTTTCTAGCCTACTCTTAATCCCCATCTATTCTGGCCATTTCACCACTTCTGTTAGGAGTCTCCGCGGTAAACTCAGGTAGATCTTTAAAAATATAAAAAGCCATATTTGGTACTTTTTCAGATTTTTTCGCGTCGCTCATCTCAGATACTTTTTTTTTTTAATTTACCGATCTATGAGTACAAAAATGATAATATTGATTACACGTGCGGATGGCATGGTGTTTAGAAATTCCGGGGAAACGTAAGTCTAATCTGTCAAAAAGTTCGCATAAAAGTCGAGCTATAAAGGAATCTAGAAGGCACGAGACGCCACCTCAAGCAGAGCTTAGAAGGATTGAGCAGGCAAGGTATCAACCGGCTCGCAGAGCTGCAGAAACGCCGGAGCAGTCAGACGAATGTCACAACAATTTCAAGCTTGGCGGGAAGAGCAAGCTGAGCGGCAAGCCATCTTGAGAACTGCTGAAACGACGGAGCAGTCTAACCATCGGCGTAAGTAGCACGCCAATTATCTAGCGCCACAGTGGGCTGTTGAGACTGTCGAGGAAGTCGAAGCTCTCAGACGTGTTGTTTCTGAACGGGTAGCACAGCAGCGGCGAGCGTTCATAACACGTGGGCCGTTTTTGAATACGGTGATCCAGTTCTCGACTACGGCAGTCACAGGCTTATCAAAAAAGGAAAGAATGAGTAAAGAGTGTATATTCTGTAGAGCGTTGAAATGGAAAGAGGAAACCGCAGGCGTGTATTGTTCTCGAGGCAAATTAGCCATTTCTAGATTAGAGAAATCAGTTAAATCCTGGAAACAGCTTTTGATATATGAAACAGACGAATCACGCAAGTTTCTAAATGGTATCAGAAAGTACAATGGCTGTTTCCACGTGACATCGTTTGGTGCGGAGACAGTTGTTTCAATAAAAACTCTAACTCCCATTGATGTTGGCATGTTCCTGAACAATCAATAAATTACAGGGCCAAACCCTGAAAGTGGTGGGAATGGATTTCAGCATTCCGTGCTTCTCGTGCGGTCAACTATATATGGGCTGTGCGAGAGTATTGAGGGCTAAAAACTTATATATGCTTGCCGAAAACCATAAATCATACAATGTTGTCTACAGAACTATGGCGCAAAAACATATAGTTCTATAGACAACCAGCTCAATACCTCCGTCAATCAGGCTACATTTGTAGGTGTGATTACGCCACATCATCATCTTGTTGCGTGTTACTATCACTATCGCTATCGAGATAAGCGAAGCTCCGTGCCGTCGTGAGGGAAAGTGGGACCAAAAGAGAATGCATCGCGTAAGCTATATCTACCGATAAGGCGTTAAGATGATGGTTTGAAGGTGGTATAGTGGTAGTCAATAGGGAACACACGCCTACAAATGAGTTTGTAAACCACAAAGAGGGCGAGAGCACGGTCTTATATACAGGTCTGGAAACTGTAATGCTGGCAGCCTCGATCAGATGCACCAGTTAGCGTGGCAAATTTCGGTCCCAGCGCCGCCACTAGTTGTCGCTGCGGTTCCGAAACCCGGACATACATAACCTCACCAAAAGACATAGTGATGTGGAAAAAGTGGGACGAGGCTATTCCGGGAATTGTTAAGCTGAAACGGACATACGTTGTGTGTGAAAAACATTTCGGTGACAACGATATTTCTTTAGAATGGGTCAATGGAAGTGGGCAGATAATTGCATAGGTGAATTATGCAAAAAAAAAATCGCATGTGTATTCAAGAGTTCTTATGCAATTTTTTAAGTTTTTTTTGTCGGTCACATACAAACCTCCGAGACTGTAGGACCTCGATGTGCCTACGACATTCGGTGATGTGGCGATAGGAAAGGAAAAATTTGGTTCATTTCATGAATACGCAAAGTGATTTCCGGTAAGCCACCTCGTTCCAGCGAACGACAATTGTGCAAGTTTCTCAAGAAATTCTCCAAACATTCCAGATCAGTCGAACATCTTTAGCGAGTCCTCCAGTTTCATTAAACCATCAATGCAAGTAATCAGCACTGTGATTGGTGAGTTTCCTTAATCAAAAAGTCTTTATTACAACGGCGATAAAAACTAAGACTGAATATGCGTAATTGAAACATAAATAAATGTGTTCTATAAACATTGCAGATATCGCTCGTATTGGTTCACCGACTGCAGACATAGGGATGTCGTTAGTACCAATGGATGTATCAAGCTGCAAATCCCCACTCACAGATACGTCGGCAGCTTATGAGCCTTCGGCAGCGCCGTCATCTCTGAACAGCAATGAACGTAAGTAATATAACATTTAACGTGAACTAGAAAACATGTTTGTGTCAATTGCTATTGCTGTACGAAACATATAATGACTTACCTTTTGTGCGTAGAATGAAATATGAGTAATTCTTTCGTATTTGATTTATTATTTAATTATTTCTCTATTAATAAGAGTTGAAGACAGAATTGATAAGAATTAAAGACAAACATTTTTCCTGTTTACACTACAGATATCGCTTGTGCAGATTCACTGGCTGCGGACATTGGAAAGTTCTTTCCGTCAATGGACGTGTCGACTTGTGAACCTGTCGCAGCCGATTCCTTACCGCATCATGAGATTTTAGGTGCTCTCATCTTCAAACATCGGCAAAAGCATCCGAATAAAAAAAAACCAACTATATTCCTCATGTCCCCAAAAATTGCCTATAATTTGTTATATAGTAGTTTCAATGGTTCTAAAAAACTTCAATTGTCTTCAGTTTTCAAAATTTTACAGATATTAGGGAGTTGTGGCTTCCTTGATTGTATCCATGATTGTACATGATTGTTCCATGATTCCATGATTGTACACAAATGGACTTACCGTTTGTGTACAATCACTTACAAAACATATATGCAAAAATAACAAAATGGCAGGCATTTTTAGAAAAAAAAATTTCATAAGAATCGGTTCAGTAGTTTTGAAGATTTTATCAACAAGCCGTCGAAAAACGTCGTTTCGAGAAAAACGCGTTTAAAGTTTGCTCGTGCTCGTTAAACGTGGTCGGTAGTAACGGTAAACGGTAAACGGTAGTAAGCAAAGGTCACACAAAAATACAGTTAGACTCCTCCGATCTTTGTAAAATTTCAGTATGATACTTTTAGATATGTATCCTTTCGAAAAAAAATTATTTAAGAAATCGACTTTTTGAGAATCGTAAAGTGAGAAGACGCCTCAACAACGAATATTATCGGTATTTATTCTCTCAATTAGTATATACATTCGTATTTATCCCACGGTATTCCCTGTAAGGGTGTTTACACCTATACTCCCTCTCACCTTCTCTTCACCTTTACGCTGGTTTTTACAATTTATTTACCTGTTTTTCGTTTTTCTTCTTAATTAATAATAATCACTTAATATTGCTTCGATAATTAGGTTCAGAAATTATACTGTTATGTCGGAATATGGATTTTTCTTGATTACGAAGGTCGGGGGCCAGCTTGGCTTCGAAGCGCGGTTTTTGGATGCAAGGGCGCGTTTGACACTTTCATCGAATCGTGAAGAAGATTTATTCAACGAGTCTGGCTACAACGTTCATCCAGTACAGTCTAGGAGTAAAATGCTTGCAGAATTATCGCGTGAGGTGTTTATAAAGAAATCGGCCGTGCGAAAGTGTTCGTAGTGGGGAGGATTTTTGGGAAAGCGTTTGGAAATTTCGAAGGGAAACGAGCACACGTGTGTTTCTGGATTCTAGAAAAAGTAGCTGTACTGACTAGGCGGGTCCGTAGGAACAGAGGCGATAAAAAGAGCCGTAGAGGAGGAATTTGAGGAATAGTCACGTAAGGTGTCTGAAGAGGGATTGGAATGCAGTCGATTATACTTGTGTCCTGGGAAAGTCAGGAACGAGGTACATGACATCGGGTCGAAGTGCAGTCCAGGAAGCGATAATTTATTATGCGGGGGTGTTGGCTAGGGTACAGAAAGTCTGTGGGAAGGAAAAAGACACGGGCTGGAAAGGGCCTCGTCACACCTCCCCCCTTATTTTAGAAAATCTATAAAGAGGTAATTGGATTTTCTATGCCTTAGGGTAATGAAAATTACGTCTATTGGTGTGTCGTATAGTCGAGCGAGTATCGGAGGGTTGGCTTCGGTTTGATAAGACTACAAGTTCTTCGGGTGGATAGTGAGTTTCGTAGTTGACGCTGTCGGTGGTATTCGTATGGAAACAATTGTTGTACATATTGACACAAGGCGAGAAGGTACAGGCCAAAAAATTGTATATCAGGTTGCCTAAACACGTACATAGACCTATCTTAAAGGCTAACATTAATGCTACAATACAGATGCACGCATATCCAAGGTATTTCAGCCCATCGTAAGCTGTTTCGAATAAGGATTTGTTTCGTCGACGGCGTCCAATTTTTTCAGCTTTCTCTGATACTTCGTGTAATGTCTGTCCGAGGAATTTCAGTTGCGTTGCGTCAATATGCGTGGGCTTTCCGAAAGTAGTCAGTTGTAAATCGTCCAGGAATACAGAGTAATTATTCAAAATGTCATCGAGTTTGGGAGTCTTAACCGTCTTGTTTACGATTACGTCCGTTGTCTGTATAATTTTTTCTTCGAATCTGGGTCTAATAATGATATTATCAGTCTGTCCAAGGCAGGTTCCTGAAAGTGTTATTCTGTTGGTTCTATGTAGGGTGGTCAGTCGGATTTTATGGTCGTCGCAGGCGATGTGAAGTATTTCGGGAGAAGGCGAGGTTACAATCCAAGAATTTCCATTTTTAATTGATTCCATAAGGACTTCGCTAAGTTAATTAATAATATCTGACACTGTAAATCGGAAATATCAGTTTGTCTTTGAAGTATTACGGCTTCGCAGCTCTTGAGATTGTTGATGGCGTAATCGGGATTCTGTCTTTCAAAAAGTAATTTCGGACTCAGCGTTTTACAGCGAGCTTGATCGTTTTCATTACTAGGGGCAAACACGGTTTTCATATTATTGATGATGACTATCGTGTCGGGTGAATTTGAATAGTAAAAGGAATTTTCGGATGACTGTTGTTGGAGTATGGGTATCAGTCGGTAGGCATGTAATACATTATTTTCGACCACTAGAACGTTGATAACGTAGGCAAAGCGGTTGTTAACAATCATGACGCTTATTTCGCTAATTTGTATTGTAGCAGCGAAAGCAGATTCTTCTAGCGGTACAGGAGATGTATCACTAGAAATCGTCTTTTCTCGGATGGTGCCGAGAGCTACAATTATATCTGTTGGCCTGAGAATTGGTAGATGTACAATTTCCTGCTTTCCGTCATTCACGGCATTGAGTACATTGTTAAGGTTTTCGCTATATTCGTCGATGATGGTTTTCAGAAGTGCTACTTGGGTGTTGATGATGCTATTGCGAGTATTATTCGCTGTTTGGAAACCTATGCTGCACATTGCGTTACGTAAGTGGTCGGTTTCTTTGCGCAAACTTTCTATTGGGCCAGAAAGGGTTGAGAATACGGCTTTGACAATCGTGGTCTGATTACGAATTAGGGCGCTTAGTTTTGTGTTGTGGTCGCGAATTCGGTCGATTTCAGTATTATAATACTCAGCGTCTGAGTTTCCAAGGGTGCCGAACAGAATTTTGCTAATGTCTCCAATGAAATTAAACACTCCTCTCTTAAAACGTGGAGTATAATTAATTATACTCATGAGCCGGACTCTACAGTCTTCGATTCGGAGCAGTCTATTTCGTACGGTCTCTTGTTATTGACTCTAGGCATCTCTTTGTGCCTTGCGTAGCATTATATAAGGTCGATAGCTTATCGGCGATGCTGAATAGTTCATGTCGTTGTAAATTGGTCTCGGTGAGGTCGTCGTAGTTGACGACGGTCCAAGTTTTGCGGAACATTACCACGTCCCCCAGATGTTCCAGGTAGATTGGTCCCGAGACTGGCTCCATTTGGAATACTTCGTTGGCCAGGCAACTAGACGCGAGCAACAAGAGAAATTCCAGCATCTTATCCCTAAACATTTAAGAATAATTAATTTCGGAAATATGGCTTAAGTTTATTTACATGAATTAGTTTTTTTCCTATTTCGAAGTAGAATTTCATAGTTAACGCCGGACGTTCGTTCAAGAATTATAGCGGGACCTTCCCACTTTGGGGCGAGTGGGGATTTATCTCGTTCTTGAGCAACGAGAACTTCGTGACCCTTGTTGAAGATTGAGGCAGGTCGATGGATGTGAGCTTCCTGGTTAGCTTTGCAGCGGTCTTTTGCTGCAATTAGGTGGTTACGTCCTTTCTTCAAAATCTGTTTATGGTCCGCGCGAAGTCCTTCGAAGTATTCGTCAATGGTGGCATTAGTTCGGTGGATGGGGATGCTATTCGGGATGTTTGGCTTTCGTCTAAACTGCATATCGAAAGGTGTTAATCCAATGCCTTCGTGCTTTGCCGTGTTGTAGGCCATTGAGACGAATTTCAGCTTCTTGTCCCAGTCCTCGCGGTGGTCATGGATAAGGGCTTTGATCTGCTCTTTAATTGGTCCATGAGCTCTCTCAAGGCTGCCGTTGCTCTGAGGATGGAACGTTGGCGTCATCATGTGAGAAATGCTCAAGAGTTTCTCTAGGTGTTTAAACGTTTGGGTGATGAAATTTCGGCCCCCGTTCGTGAGGATCTTATTCGGTGCGCCTATGGTGGTTTGAGCATCTTGAGTCTTTAGAGAAATTAACGTGATGTACTTCGTCAATTGGTCCTGTACTGACATGATGTACTTGTATCCGTCTGTTGACTCAGGAATGGGTCCTACGAGGTCTAATGCGATCTTATCGTTCGGACGTTCGGGCGTATCTGTGATCACGGCTTCCGCTTGAGACCGTATGCGCACCAATTTGATCTTCTGACACGTGTCACACCTCCGGATATCATCTTCGACATCCCTTTGTATGTTCGGCCAGGTAGCGACTGCCTTTATGCGGTCGAGGGACTTGGCAATGCCGAAGTGCCCAGTCGCTTTAGTGCCATGATGCTTCTTTATGATGCGCTGACGGTCCTCTTCGGTACCTGCTTCATAAAGTTATCAGCCGTAGAAGTACAATGGAGGGCGATTCTTTCGTGTTGACCAAATAAAATTAATGATTTGTTTAATCCGGGTTTGTGTTCCTGGATGAGCGCGGAGGTGGTCGCAGCCCAAGTGGATTTTTGTTGCGTTGTCTACCTTTGTTAGAACGGCGGCAATATAATTGTACCAGTCAATTTCGTCCTCGGAAAAATCAATGTAAAGGCAATCCGTGGCATTGTATGGTGTGTCCACTATTTTTAGAGCAGGAACGTCCCTAGGTGCAGTATCTTCGCTGATTTCGAGAACCAAAGGAATGTTTTTTGGGATAACTCGAATTCCATGTACAGCGGTGGATCTTCCATTGATGCTTCTTCTTGTTGCTCTGCTGGATAGTCGTCGTCACAATCCCTAGTGTGTTGAGTAGACTTATCTCCTGCTGTGAGCCTCGATCGTTGTTGTCCTCTGGTCGTCACAGTGTAGATACAAGCAAGAGCGTCTGCATTGGTGTTGAGAGAGCCTTCCTTATCAATGGGTTTGTACTCGTATTCTTCCACCTTCATTCACAGTCGCATCAAGCGGCTATTAGTCGGAGGGTCAGTGGCCTTTAATATCCAGATAGGCGGCTTGTGGTCGGTGATGATTTAAAAATGTTTACCGTACAAGTATTGGCGGAAATGTTTCGTTGCCCAGGGAATCGCAAGCATTTCTCTTTCAGTGGTGGAGTAGCGTTGCTCTGCCTTGTTGAGGGTGCGAGCGGTGTAAGCGACCGGTCGGTCTTTTCCAATCGGTCCCTGTGATAATACCGCACCGACCGCGTGATTACTGGCGTCGGTGGTCAAGACGAATTCCTTTGTGAAATCGGGATAATGTAGCACAGAGGCAGTTGCTTGCGCAGTACGCAGCAGTTGAAAGGCTTGTTCTTGTTTTTCTGTCCACACCCAGGTGACATCCTTTTCTAACAACTCGGTCAGTGGCTTAGCGATCTTGCTAAAGTCTTTTATAAATTGGCGGTAGTATCCCGCGAGTCCGAGAAATTGTTTAATGTGTTAAGGCGACTTTGTCGTATGAGTGAGCGATGATGAGTATTTGTGTTTGAGTATAAGTAAATGAGTTTGCATAAGTAGGTTAAAGAATATAAGAGCGTGAGTATGCTTACGAAAATACAAGCGACCGAGTGTAACTCGACGATGATGACTATGACTGTATATAAGTAAACAGGTACAAGTGAGTAAGTACGTAAGTGAATATGGGCCAACAATTATGCTAGTAGATTGTGCTAGTGGATAATGAGTATCGGTGAGTGATCATTAGTGAACAAGTGTGAGTATGTCAGAAAGTGATTATAAGTACGTAAGTATGCGTAAGTAAATATAAGCGAACGAGTGTAATCTAATATGACTGGGGTTGACGACTATGAGTGAATGCAAGTAAATGAGTATAAGTGAGTGAGTGAGTGAATGAGCATGAGTATATTAGTAAGCAAATAGAAGTGCGTGAGTATGTGTGAGTAAATGAAAGCGAACAAGTGTAATCTAGTATGACTGGGTGATGATGACTCCAACTGAATATAAGTACAATAAATGAGTATGAGTGCGTGAGTAAGTATAAATAATTGAGCGCGAGTCAATCAGCGAATTAACGAGTTAGATTTTTTGGCGGTGCGAGTATTCGTAACTGATGAGTACATATGAACCTTAGTGCACGCGAATACGTACCGGTTGATGTGAGTGATTATGCGTGGCCCATTATAATTACGTATGATTAATTGAATACTAGCGAACAAATATGAAACGGTGAATTCGATTGAGCGAACCGGTAGGAAGGTGAGAAATGGATGAGTACGTAATCAAGTGATTATCAGTCTGACATGAGCAAGTATGAGTGATTGATTATAAGTGACAAAGCGTGAGCCGGCGGGTACCGCCAGATCCGGGTAGAAACCAGCTCGCTAGGGAATTCCTAGACTGAGTGAGAATAAGAAGAGGACAAGTGAGGGCACGGGCTACGAATATGCACCGAGAGCTTTATGAGAAAGGCCAAGTGTCCTCGTGAACATCAAGCTGTGTCGGTGGACTGCCGCAAGTAGCATGTAAACGAGCGAGTACCGGAGAGCGTAAGCATATCGGAAAGTAAACCTATGTATGTGTGTGCGTGTCTGTGTATACAAATGTAAAGGACATTTTGATTCTTTGATTTCTTGGTCAAGACGTCCTTGGAATGACCTTCGTATTAGTTTGCCCACATTTACCGAAAAGTGATTCCGAGGACCTTGGGGCGTACGGAGCGTTAAGCATGGAGGCAGTAGATTATGAGGACAGCCCTCCAGTTCAAACTTTACAATCAACTTTCTCGAGACACACACACACACACACACACACACACACACACACACACACACACACATATATATATACACACACAGGGTACAGGCACATAAAGTGTTACAGAGCAATAGCACTCAAACTATTGATTATATCCAAAGATCTTTCAGACAAAAGTTTCAGTGTCGAGAAGGCCGTCATACTGGACCACCCAATTTTTATATCGGCGTGGGTGGTGAAGCCACGTGAACGTCAACCCCACTTTTTTCAATGGAATGGTACATTCTTTTCAACCATCTTGTGGAGCACCTCAAGCCGCATAAAAAACATCTGGGGGTCAAAGTCGTTCAAGGTCATTCAAGGTCAGTATCGATGATACCAATCTAAGTATCTCGGATCAATATCAAATATTGGGTAGTGATCCGAGATATTTAGATTTGTATTTCATTTTAATAGGTGACCTTAAATGACCTTGAATGAAAAATGTACTATCCTATATAAAAAAGTGGCGTTGACCTTGATGTAGCTTCAGCGCCTCCACTGATAAAAAAATAGGGCGGTTCAGTATGACGGCCTTCATGAACACTGAAACGTTTATCTGAAACTTTTTTTGGATATGATTAATATTTTGAGTGCTACTGCTCTGTAACACTTTATGTGCCTCACCCTGTATAAACAAACAAAGACGGTAAACCCTTTATCAAGTAATAGTAGGTGTTGCTCGAAAAATTGGAAGCTTGCGTGCGAAAAAGCGTGAGCCTGGCACTGACTAATCTTGAGCTCGGCAGCTACAGCGAGAGGAAATTCTATGCCTCGGTAGGATGTAGCAAGATTTGCGCAGAGAGTGAAAGAGAGAAATGGAGGGCGAGGGGGAAAGGGAGAGGGAGAGGGTGAGGGAGAGGAAGAGGGAGAGGGAGAGGGAGAGGGAGAGAGAGAGAGAGAGAGAGAGGGGGGTGAGCTTGCGAATAAGAGAGAGAGATGGAGGAGCGATACATACGTCGCGGGCGATGACCAACTGGTAGGGGATCGAAGGACCCGTGGTGGGGGTCCCACGAGTGAGCGAGCTTACGCGTTACGACGGCGGGCGTCGCGACGCTGCTTAAGCCCGTGTCCCCGCGTGCTCCTACTAGTAGCTGTTCGGCTCAGTGTTGCGCGATACGTGACGAAGCGCGGTAGCGT
Organism: Ophion obscuratus; assembly: GCA_964007375.1. Classification (NCBI taxonomy): domain Eukaryota; kingdom Metazoa; phylum Arthropoda; class Insecta; order Hymenoptera; family Ichneumonidae; genus Ophion; species Ophion obscuratus. The sequence goes on from OZ023313.1 coordinate 57,410,454, forward strand.
CCCTCGGACGCTTCTCGAATACCCCACACGGGTTATCCTATAATAATAATAATAATAATAATAATAACAATAATAATAAATATCGATAATAATGATGATATAATTGTACCATCATCTACAGTGAGTCAGTGTCAGCGGTCCACCACAATGGTCAATCTCATCTACGCGTGACTCCCGAAAACCCGATTAATTATTCCGTCGTGTTCATCACGTCACCTCGTTAGAAACATTGCCCACCAAAGCAATTCAATGCGAGAAAGATTATAGCGCAACGAGGAGTAGAAACGATAAAACTCCAGGAGGCTTAATGTCATCCACCAAGTTTTAGATCCTCGAGAAGATTTGTGTTATTTTCGTTTTGTTTTATTAATTAATTTGAAGATTCGAATGAATCAACTATTCTTTGAATTGAAGATTCGAATTAATGAATTATACATTAAATTGGAGATTGCAATTGACTAATTATCAATTGAATTGAAGATTCGAATGAATCAATTATTAATTGAATAAAATCTTTGCTGGCGAGACGGTCGATAGAAAAATGGGCAATTCACGTATCATGAAGACACGTGTTGCTGCAATATTAGGGAATTTTTTTTTTAAACAAAAATGAGGGAAAACCTTTGTATACGAAAATGAGTTGCTGTTATTACGTTGTTTTTTCATTATTTTATTTTCATTACTGGTCGGAGTAATTTCCATAAGCGGAAGTAATGATTATAGAATGCATGCATGGAATTCTAGAAATGATGAAAAAAGGCAACTGGAATAACTTTGAATAGTAATGATATGAACAAAATTGATTTGGAGTTGGGTAGAACAATCGTCATGAATTGTAAAAATTGTGTTTTCAGAATAGTAATATTGAATAGCTATTGCGCATTTGAAGTAATATAAAACAGCAATAATATAATATTCATATGAAATAAAAAATATTCGCTTGTCACAATATAAATAATTATATAGAATAACTCGTGTACTGTTTTTTTTTTTTTCATTTGACACGATAATTTTTTCAACCTCGTTGGCGAAAACTCCAATGCGTAACTCTAAATCGACCGAGAATGTTTTCCAATTGACCAGCGAATCGATGAAGCAATGATCGAGCGCTCGATCATCCCTTCTCCCCACTCTGCTATTTCTGCTATAACGCTCTATATGCCCATCCTCTATTCATTTGTGTGATTAGGTCATGAAGAAACTTGACCGTCGTTGAACTTGCTAATTTCGTCTGACCAAAGTCGTGCTTTTCCACTTAAAACGTTTTTACCTCGTTCTTTGAAGCTTCCGCCGTTTATCTTTCTTGAATTATACGAATAGAAATTATGAAAATACTATGAAAAGTAGTTTGACAGGAATCGTGTGGAGAATGAAGAGGGGATCTTGGACGAATTTTGATGAATTTTTGAAAGGACAACAGTTGAACAAAAATATATAAAATAATACTTACTATATTCATTGATTATTTATAATAAACTGAGTATTGATCCATACGTTATAATTTACGTTGGGTGCAGTTCCGAAACCCCCCACCTCGGATTGAGCTGACATTTTGTGAAGACATTCCTTGTAGTGTTATAAAAGAACCCCTAAAGGGATTTTTGGTGGATCGAAGTAATTTTCGAAATATCGATATTCGAAATTGTGAAAAAAAAATCTTTCGCTGAAAACTCGGTAAATATGCAGTTTTTGAAAAAATAGTACGAGACTTTTTGTAGGAAATTAAATTTGCTACAAAAAAGGTCCTATAGAAAGTTTTCAAAAACTGCATATTTTTGCTTGAAAGTTTAAAAAATGCGTTTAATTGACAATGGGTGAGTTTTTGGCTGATTTTAAGGGTGTGCTAGCTATTGGAGTAAGTGGCAACTGGAATGAGTTGCTACTTGGCCACGGGGGGGTCCGCCCCCCCGGCGGGGCGAAGGGGCAGTGCCCCTTGCGAGGCGGAGGGGCGTAATCCCCGCCCCACCCCTCCAATGACACTACAACTACTCTGTATATAATTAAAAATTGATTAAAAATTAAAAAAATAATGAACGTTCGATTCACCGTGGTCAGCCGACCGAAAACTTGCCCATTGTCAATTAAACATATTTTTTCATTTTCACGCTAAAATATGCAGTTTTTGAAAACTTTGTATAAGACCTTGTTTGTAGCAAATTTAATTCCCTACAAAAAGTATCTTTTATCATTTTTTTCGAAAACTGCATATTTACCACTATTTTTTGAGATATCAGCGAAAAAAATATTTTTTTACAATTTTAAAAATCGAATTCTCGAAAACTACTTCAATGCGCCAAAAATTCCTTTAGAGGTTCTTCTATAACACTAAAATGAAGGTCTTCACAAAATTTCAGCGCAATCGGTGGTGGGGGGTTTTCGAAACTTTATCCTTTACGTTATAGTATTATCATATTATTTCACAACACAATAATAAAATAATATCATGATATAATTTGAAACCTAATAATATTAGTAACAAGATAAATATACAAAAGAATGCCCAACAAGTTTATTGAAAATATAGAGTAAACTTAATAAACTATTCATTCGAAAGTAATCTTGATTCATTTTCCTTAATTTCCTAATATAATGAGAAAAAAATTAATAATGAATAAATGCCAATTCAATTATTTACATTAATATCAATTTCTCACGATTTTACGTTTCTTTTTTCAAAAATAGTCGAAAAAAGCCCAACTCTTGAATTGAAAACTATTTTTCGGCAACTTAAAGAGTGACGACAAAGTTACGATGTATTTTTAACCGGTTTAAAAGACCCACATTAAGCAAAAAACAATACAAGCCATAATTCCGTACATTATTATTTATCCATCAGGAGCCGGGAATTCATTTATAACAACAAAAGCAGCCACGACAACGATCATAGAATATGATCGGAAAAAATATGATATCATGTCGATGAAATAACGAAAAATCTTCTCGTTTAGGTATGGTAATTAGAGTAATGAGTGATTAAAAAGTCAAGAACTGCGAGTGCTCCAACAACAAGAAAAAAAAAGGAAGAAACAAACAAGTAAACGAGTTTTCGGACCTCGGTGAGATAGATTTGCGACGACGAAGGCTCACTTCGAAAAAGTAATTCGAGCTTCTTTTGCTAAGCGAGTTTTCGCACGAGCGCTTTCCTACGGACATGTTCGAGTAAACCTCCCAGCGATGAGAACCGGTTGACCTTTTAGACCAGAATAACAGAAAGGAAAAAATACAGAAAGAAAGGAAAAGGGCTCGAGATACGAGCTTTCGCGGTTCCAATCAACGAAAATTCACTTCCTCGCAATTGGGATAAAAACTTTCCAGAAACTCAAGAGGTCGACTTCGAGGGTTTCGCTACCCGAGGAAAAACGTTTTTTTCTCGCAATCATAGATCTTTTGCCCTCGACTAAATTACAGCGGTGAAGTTAAAAAATTAAAAAATTCTACGTTTCCCGAATAAGTCGGAATTCAAAAAATTGGACAGAAAGAACGTAAAAAAATTGATTGAAAATCGGCGCCGAAAAAACTGTCCATAAGAAAAAAAATTGGCGTTGAAAAAGCGGACTTCAAAAAATAATATAAAAATCGGCATCAAAACCTCGATAAAAAGGATCTGAAAAAAATAAGCGCAAAATAGGACAAAGAAGGCCGCTGTCGGTACAAGCGAAGGGTCTTCGTAAAAACGCGATTGGTGGCACAACACGAGCGCTAAGATGAGCGACGAGATTCCGCGTCGTCGAAAGACGAGGTCAGCCTCGATATGCGCACCGGGTTTCTCCTCTATGGAACAGATGCTGGGTGCAATACCACCGTCTGGCGTTAAGGAAAAGGATCGAGACAGCAGCGGTGGTACCCCCGATAGTAACACACCAACTAGACGACGAAAACCGGCAACGAGATCACAGAGCGCGCGGGTTTCCGGTGGCAATAAGAGCATCAGACGGAGAGCCGCCGCACAAGGTATAACGTTCTTCAAATCTTCCCTCCTTCGAAGGTACTATCGAACCTTTTCAAAGTATCTATAGAGATAGGTATGCCAATAATAAACAAAAGATAACAATCAAAGTAATAATGACAATAGAAATAATAATCAATGTAATATTTGTGATAATAATAATAATAGGAATATTTATGAAAATAATAGTTATGATAATCATATAATAATAATAATGACAATCATAATGATACATGAGTCGTAAATCTCACACCTCTAAGATCTGAGTTCATTTTTTCTAAAATAATAATATAATGATTATAAGAATATCAACAGCAATTGTAAAAGCTATAAGAACGAATTTTCAATAAATAGAATCTCCAGCACTCGAAAGTTTCAAGATATACTCTGAAATTTTAAGGTATTCCTTTCACGAACCCCAATGTTTAACAGTTAACTGGTTTTCGTCTATAATCAAGTAAACATAAATCCCGGTGTACTGGTAAAATTTCAAAGCCAGTTACCGACCTTTTAATGAAAAATTATGACTCTACAAATCGTCTCATTTGTACGGTGCTTTATGGAAATGACACGCTGGCCACATTTTTATCTAATAATTTATGCACTAAATAACGCAATATGCCTGGTATAAACTGCTCACGCGTGTAAAAAATCTAAAGATTCCGTAACGACAATGAAAGCAGGGGGTTCACGAATGTTTAAAGAAAATGTCAATGATAAAACTTAGAGAAATGTAACTAGCAGAAGAATTTTTGAAGCAACGACATTTCAGAGAAAGTGTGAAAACGTCTAACGATACTAAATTTGCGCGAAATTTTTTATACCATTTTATCGTTGGGTATAATAATTCATTGTGACTTATGTTCATTAAGCGCCACTATAATTTACCAGCGATTCAAAAAGACCTTCCTTATGACCCTACAAAATATCTGCGCGATTACATTAATTCAATCCTTGTTTCGAGTAAAAAAATAAACGTGACAGAAATCTAAGGAATTCTCACTACAATTTCTGTTATTAAATAATCGGCGTATTTCAGATTAGATGGGGTAGTTCGTTGGGTAGATGGAAATATATATGCACTGCTGAAACTTGCAAATCACGTTTCACGAGAGTCCATGAATTTGCTTGAATTATCCGAGAATTTAATCCTCATATCGCGCGATCGTCCGGCATTTGTTTAATTTAAATAGGCACTAACTACAACCCAAGTGAGAAAAAAATAGACTGAACATTTAGACGAAGCGAGGCGAATTTTTTTTCCTGCTTTACTTGAACATCCTGTTGAACAGACGCGGAACATGCACCAGGTGATGTAAGAGGGTGGAAGTGATGACGGACCATTTCGAAAGATCTATTCTTGGAGATAATTTACATTTAGGGTAAAAGCTAACGTTTCAGAGAGCATAATTAATTGACGCTTTTTTCGTGCTTGGGCTATTTTTTACTCAAAATGTTAAGCGTATTTGAGTTTGTCGGAATATTTTGAGGTTATGTCAACTTTTTACAGTGTCTCGGGAAATAACGTTCACAAATTCGAATATACGAGGGCGAAAGGGCTTTTTTTCGTAAACACTGGTAACATGGACTGTTTACCAAGAATTATCTTTCAAAAATTACTTTATTTGGAATAAATTGGAGGACATTTCTAAATAATTGATTATCCGTAAAGTGTCAGAGTTTGGAACGTTGAATTGCAACGAAAATACTTTTTTAATTTTATTTTTATTATTAATGGAACAGAAACTCTTGTACATTCACGTCGACATTCTCTGATGTGGGTCCTAAAAAATTCTTGTTTGGGTTTTAGACGTCTTCCGATGATTGCCAAAAACGCTTGTTTGGGTTTGTTTCGGGTTAACCTGAAAACAGTTCGCATAGGTTTATTTAGGTTACAAATCTTTAGGTTACAAATCTTTTATGTGGATTCGAAAAAACATTTCTTTGGGCTTTTGTCCTTTGAAATTAATTCTCAAACGACTGTCTTTTAAATTACAGATATTTGATGTAGAATGTAAAAAATGTTTGTTTTGGTTTGTGTCGACTAAAAATCTCTAATATTAAACTTTTAAAAACTTTGTTATGGGGTCGTCTCTGGTAACGATCCTAAAAAACTTTTCGTTTGCGTCAAAATCCTTGATTCTAAAACGGATTATATTAGGTTTTAGATCTTTCGTGTGGATCCCAAAAAAGTACGTTTTGGTTTTAGACTTTTGATAATGATCCTAATTTGTTTGGGCTTTAAATTCATGGTAACTATTTCGAAAATGATTTTAAAGCCTTATATACCTATGGATAGTTTAGTTTCATTTTTGCTAGCGAAGTATACACTATTATTTCAAAGTATCGATTTTGCAAATTTGGCACTATTTTAAAAAAAGTCACATTTTCGACTTAAAAACGGCCTTATTTTTCTTACAAAAACCATAATTGGTAATCGATTGTAAAAATCTTGTGTATTTCGCTCGGAAATCTATCTAAGAAGCAGCAGTTGAAATTTGAAATCCATCGGTTGAAAATTGTAGGGCCTACGAGATTGCGCGATTTTGCAAACATGGTGTTAAGCAGAACGTTTTTAAAGTTCTACAACCATTTTCCTTCGGACCATATTATTCTTGGGATGTTTATCCTTCAGGTTACGGACTGGGTAGCGTAACTCGAATTTTGAAAGTAGCGCCATTTTGGGAGAAGTCGTTTAAATTTCCAACTATACCTTTTTTTAATAAAGAATATCACAAATCTAATAAAACCATCGCATTTCTCAGGAAATTTCCGATCGATTGAAAAAAAAGTTTCAATTTATGAACTACAGCCCAATATACAGTCGATCAAAGTTGCCGGATTAGGCTAAATTATATTTGTACGGGATCGTTACATTTTTGTAGTCCATACCCTGAGGGTTAAACATGTCAACCACATAATTTTTAGGGTATTTATAGATAATTTAAGGCAATAAATAAGGTAATTTTCTTTTAAAGGTATATTTAAGGCCTTAATTATTTTCGTAGTCCGAATTTGCCAGAAAGTGTGGGCAATCAGAAACCGAAACATCAGTAGCCAAACAAACCCAACGACGCGAACGTCAGCATCATCCCTAAGAAGTATGAGTCTTGCATCTTTCAATGCTTTTCAATTCAAATCTGGCTCTCGGAAAATTCAATATGGCGTATGGCAATAAAATAAATGTTTCGTGCCGTCGTCATTGTATTATCATGCTGATTGGAAAACATCAATGGGCAACCTTCGTTTCCGTTGAATAACGAAGCCTCCAAGTATTCTCTTGAGGTCTCGGGAGTCGTCGAGTCCGGAGCGTGAGGCGGAATTTTCGCGTGCTGAAATATGGCACATTATTTTCCGCCAGATTACGCCGTAATTGCGTACTTTACGTAATTAACTGGTAGCCGTTAGGGCCTGGCATTTCTCACCCTCACTTGAACTCGCGTCAATAATGCCAAGAAAATGAACGGCTCCGCTAAGAACGAAGTATTGGAGCTCAAGGAACGATCTTCTCTTCAAGTTTTTTCGAGAAACAAATAGACGGAAAAAAGGTTACATTTTTTCCGAACACTCGCCAACTCTGATTTCGTCGCTATCAACCATTAACAGTTGTCTTCAGTCTTGATCGGATGGGCTGGTTCGCTTCGTCAGTTGCCGATTTTTTTATTCGTCGACTTGTCGATTTTTAAATGTTGTCGCCGTGCTCATCGCGTTTTCCATTTTTAAATTGTGTCGCTTTGCTGATCATCTTGCTGATGTTGAAATTGTAACACCTTGCCATTTTTTAAAATTTCTTCGCCTTGCACATTCTTTAATTTTCTTCGCCCAGCTGACTTAAAAAATTTTGAAACGGTTCGTTTTCGAATCCGATCATAAATATTAAGGGCTATTCCCTCAGGGCTATTCCCTCAGAATATGGGGTGTAAATGGATGAAAATGCACAAAGAATAACCCGGAAAGGGGAACTAAATCGTAGAAAACCCGAACATCCCCTAGAGAGAAGAATGGAGCTGGGCATATGTCGGTAAATCAATTTTATTTTGATTAGGGTGGAAGAAAATAAGAAAGTGAGAGAGAGAGAGAAAGGTTATTGGGGTGAGCTTCTCGATGCTTTTAGAAGCTCTGCGTGAGGCTGACAGCAATGTCTCGATGTACAGGAACTCAAGCGTTGAGCACGATTACCGTATACGAGAGCACAAAGCAGCTTGCAATTTCTCCGCGTGTACACGCCTTCATCTCGTCCAACATCGAATCTTGCTTCGCATACCGTACACGTGCGCCAATGTAAGCGCACACGCCTGTGTCTCCACCAATGACGTTCAGATGTAATCGTTAGACTGCACGGAAAATACATTTTTTGTCAACATCGCTCCAATTTTTATTTGTATCATTCCAACAATGCAGAACTCTCGATCATTTTTTCCGGACCTTAGTCATAGATTCACAACTTTGATGTGCAAAATCCAAAGATTTTGGACAACATTAAAAATAGGCAAACCAACAAATAGAAATGAATTTTCAATTTATCCTCCTCCTGTTCATTCTATGAACAATCCAATGTTGAGATGAGGAAGAACGAAAACTGGTGGAAAAGGTTAGAATGAAAAATTGAGGCTCCTTAAAATTGGTTTTGCAAAAATAGACTACTCACGATGCCTTCGTTGTAAACTAACAAAACTTTTTCTTCGTTATTCGTTAATAGTGTCTGTTTTTTGTTTTGTTTTTACTATACTGAGACGAAATGAGTTTTTTTTATCATATGAAATGAAATAGCCTAGTGGATTTTCTGTGGACTTTTGGGAATCAAATTCTAGAGTGCAATATCGAGGATAAGAAATCAGTACTATTGCAGTAAGAAGACCGGTTCATTCTTCCAAAAGTAATTACGAACGAAAATGCATTGAAAAATTAATATCCAGTCCAAACGAACTAACCCAGACAAACGATTAAAAGGCTTTATAATATTTATTTATTTCTTTAAACGGCAATTGCCTTTTTTGTACTTTCACAATTGTTATAATCATAAGTAAATGTGTTATTTCGGAAAAGAAAATTACTATAATTTCCCGGTTTCTGTGGAGAAAAAATAACATTTTGCTAACAATTTTTCTACCTGTCGTAAAACAGGTAGTGAGCACATTGCATTAGCTGGCTAGGCTCTTGTGGTTCACTTTATTTCGCGAATACTTTCCAACTTCGTTATCCCCGGTGAAAAAGCTTGTCTTTCCTGTACTTTTCCCGTCGCTCTCTCTCTCTCTCTCTCTCTCTCTCTCTCTCTCTGTCTCTCTCTCTCTCTCTCTCTCTCTCTCTCTCTCTCTCTCTCTCTCTCTCTCTCTCTCTCTCTCTCTCTCTCTCTCTCTCTCTCTCTCTCTCTCTCTCTCTCTCTCTCTCTCTCTCTCTCTCTCTCTCTCTCTCTGAGTTTCCTTGAATATAAATTAAAAGATTAATGGACAATTCCGTTTTCTTTGCAACTCTTGTCTACGCTGAGAAAAAGTGACTTTTGGCGCGAAGATAAAATTGCTTTTCACAATCTTTTTACGAGACGCTGGAGAAATCGTACGATCGAGAATTCAGTAGATCGCTGAGCAAATAAAAATATTATAGTTCTTCGCCTTGTTCAAGGTATCTCAGTCAATACAATTTGCAATGCGTTTTTCTTTTGGTATTACGAGGAATAGAATAAAGCAAGTTGGTGTGGAAAATCGGGGCAGGTTTGAGGACTGAGTATTGAGAATCAAGCGTATTAAAGTTATTGCATAAGGTTTCGAGTCTGGTTGATGGGCGGCCGGGGTTAGCTTTTGAACGAAATTGTTTAGACGCTTTTTGAAAATACAAAAAAAATGTTTTTCGAGGTTTCAAAGCATAGCTAGTAAAAAGTACCCTCTTAATATAGTTGCATAGATAAAATAGTTTATATATTAGGAGTACAACTTTGCAGTGACCGTTTTTTTCAAAAGTTTAAGGCTTTATTATAAAAAAGTGGCTACATATTTTTTAATCAAAGTACTGCCCGTCGCTAGCTACGACCTCGGCCCATCTTTCAGGTAGCATTCGAATCCCGCGTCGATAAAAGTCTTGGTCCTTGGAGGCAGTCCAGGAATTGACCCAATTTTTGACTTCTTCGTAAGTACCGAAGTGCTGGTCAGCCAAATCGTATGCCATTGACCGGAACAAGTGATAGTCGGAAGGGGAAATGTCTGGAGAGTACGGCGGGTGGGATAAAACCTCCCATTTCAGCGTTTCCAAGTACTTTTTCACGACATTTGCAACGTGGGGTCGGGCATTGTCATGCTGCAGTATCACCTTGTCATGTCTTTCGTTGAATTGTGGCCGTTTCTCTTTGAGTGCCTTACTCAAGTGCATCAACTGACGTCGGTAGAGTTTCCCTGTGATGGTTTCGGATGGTTTGAGCAGCTCATAGTTCACAACGCCCAGCTGGTCCCACCAGATACACAGCATCACTTTGGATCCGTGAATATTCGGTTTGGGCGTCGATGAACCACCGCCGACACGTTTTCTCACTAATAGAATCCTCCCCGTAAGCATCTACAAGCAAACGGTGGGCCTCAGCCGCAGATTTCTTGATGTTGAAGAAGTAAATCATAACCTCCCGCAAATGCTGAGAATTCGGCTCGTAGGTTGCCATGTTTGAGTGCCAATAACTTTATAAGGCATACACGTATCCGTTAGCTTTTTTAAATTGTTTACATTGGCAGAGCCTCTAGTTTAAAATGCCACTTTTTTATTGAGCTAGGGCCACTACTTCGGCCGCAGTGGCTCTCTAAGTAAAACGGTCACTGCAAAGTTGTACTCCTAATATTAAATAGCTAAATAAAATAACATATATTATTATCGAATAATATGTTATTTGGAAAGGGATTTCGGGTGTGATTTTTTTATACATGCACAAGTTTACAAGAACAGCGAATATTTTGTGTGTACATAAATGAAAATCACTTCAGAAATCCTTTTCCAAATTTCAAATATTCTAGAATCATCTTTTCCAAAATTCGAAATTGGAAAAGAATTACCGATGTCATTTTTTTTTTATTTTCTAAACATTCACTTTCTTATTGTAGATTCCATGTACGGGGTACTTCCCCTTTATTACATTTCCCACCATTTTCTCCACTCCACATACCCAATCGATCTCCACCTTACGGCCGCAGCCCACTTCCCCGTTTGTATCGGATGCACCATGACATTTTCTGCCATGGGTATAGGGAAACTGCGGAAAACCTATACCAATGCAGCCGGTCCCAGTTCGCTTCCCAGCCTCAGAACTAGTCGCGTTTCGTCGAGAAATAGCTCACAGGCTACAGCCATACACACACGACACACACACGTACCGGTCCATGTGCGCAACATCCGTGTATAACTGGAGCTACGTCACGCCCGTGTTTTTATTTTTCTCCGAAACTACGAGACGGCGATTCGAACCCGCGACCTCTCGATGTGTTGATTTCAGAGGCAAGCACGCTGACCACTAGACGGCACATCGGTTCAATAATAATATATATAATTCTTGTATTATACCCGGTGCGTTGGTCTAGTGGTTAGCATGCTAGCTAGCGGATCGGGAGGTTGCAGGTTTGGATCCTAGTCGCGTCACTATGCGTGAAATGTTTTTCTTCGACATTTCTCGGTGAACGACGTCTAGTTCCGTGACTGGGAGACGAACTTTGGGACCGGCTCTATCGATATAGGTTTTCCGCAGTTTCCCTATGCCCTTGGCAGATATGTCATGGTGAATACGGTACAGAGGGGGAAGTCGATTGCGGCCGCAAGGTGGGGGAGTGTGTGGAATGAGAGGTAGAGGGTTTATGTGGGGAATGGGAGGTAGTACGAAGTTGAGGCGGGCTTGGGCACGTAAAAGGGGGAAGACCCGGTTCGGTGGAACAAACCAATACAAATCTTTTTAAAAAATATATAATTATTATTATCGAAAGTGAATGTGTTGTATATATACAAAGTCACATCTGAAATCCTTTTTCAAATTTCAAACCCTTCCCTAGTAATGTAAAAAACCAATTGTTAATATTGTAAACTGAATTATGATTTTCCGATCAAACGAATTTTTACAATTTAGCTGATCGTGGATTACGAATCGGTCTATTTTATTTCTCTATCAATAATTCACAATTGACCCGATGGAATGTTCACTGTGACGAAGAAAAAAAATATGTTTGTCGCAACAGCCGCACAGCAGCATCATCACGAGGGTAGCGTAAAATCACCCCATTGCAGCAGTGAGCCCAGGTTGACCGACAATGAGCCCAGTCCCGGTTTACGAAGAAGGGGAAGTCGAAGGGGACAAAGCATGCATCACACGCATCAGAGAAAGAGCAATGCTTTTTTGGACGTACCTGACACGAGTTCGCAGATGCCGAGACGGGAGGAGGGCGAGGACGAGGACAGCTATCGCTTGAGAAGTTTCAGCCTCACTAGTAAAGGTTCGTGTCCAGCAAATAATATCTTCTAGGGCCATTCCATTACAAATCGTTACGATTACAAAACGTTATTTTTACTTCATATATGCAAACTCGCAAAACAGAGTAATATTTATTCCTCGTGGGTGGAGCTGTGGACAGCAGCTGAGGATTACATTTCTCGCCGGGACATTGCGATATGATATCATATTCGAATTAATATTACATATATTATATATGTAATAATAACAGTATATAATGGAATTTTAATTGAGAATTACAACAAATTTATTTGTTGAAAAATTAAAATATTCTGAATTCATTATGACATTTTTTAATATCACAATTATTTCGTGTGTATGTTGGGAATAGATTTGGAAAGAAATCAGATGTTTTAATATTTATTGTTGTATCCGTGAACGTTGCAACACAAAAAATTAACGATCGTTCGATCGAGGCAACGCTTGCTAAGCATACTTTGGGGTTGATCGCTCCCCAGCTCCACATTCTTTCCAAATGAATGTACTTTTCTGAATGGACAAAAGTATGGAGTCGCGTAGACACACGTCCTGACGAAGTATCGTATGATGTTTAATTGAAGATAGATTGGGACAGAGTTAACAATTGAAAAGCAGTGCCAAGGCAAGACAGTCCTTGGTTGGCACTTAAACTGGGCGGTCCGGCTGTTCGACCGACACTTTGTAAAATTTATTATAAGTTAAGACCAACCCAGTTTAGTAAATAAATTCCTACTTTAACGAATTTCGGAGTTCCAACTCTTAATTTGGCAACGATCTCTAATTCAACATTGCGGGTTCCCGAATCGGGGATACAACATTATCAACGAATTTTTGGGAAGACAAGATCGTTGATAAATTCGTGCGCGGGTGTGTATGTGTATGTATCAAGTTATTGTGAGAATAATGTTTTTTGGATATTTGAAAAAATCCATTTTCTATGCAATTATAAATTCTCTCGTTTTCTACACAGTTTGGAATAGACTTATTAGATCTATAAATAATTCCGTAGCGAAACCCGAGTAAATTTCACACGGAAAATATTTATCAACACAAGCCATTTTGATGAAGTAGTTATGTTCCATCCTGTTTAATGACTTTCTGCCATTTCTCAACGCGCTTCATTATCCTTCTTTCATAGCAATTCTGAGATATTTAGGCACAGAAGTCATCTAAGTTTTTTTTAAGGATGATTTAAGAAAGTTTTTTTAAGGAATTTTTTTAATTTTCAAAGATGATAGATCCCGTTTCAGCATACTCTTCCAACCCTTTTCAGCCCGATAAAAAACGAATGTACAGACGGACACTACAGTTTTACAATATTAGTAGAATAATAAGTAGTCGGGGAACAAGGCAGGCTAGGCGGTCACCTATTCAAGCATTGGCTTAGGATAGCGCTGATTGACATAGCAAATTGACATTGTAAACATTAGAAACCATTGCTATTATCATTTAATATTTCAGCTATTAAGTGTCCTTTTAAAGATCATAAAATTCGCAAGTATGTAATCGAGTTTATGTAAGGACGACGTCACAACACAAGCAACAAAAGCTTTTCGCGTAATTACTCACGGCCTCCCTGGCCAAACTTCGTACAATGCTTAACGCTCAGTTTCCGATTCGTAAACCTACGAGCTTAATTTCAGCCTGTAAAAATCAATCTCGTCACTATAATTTTATAATATTAATAGGATTATTAGCAGTCGGGGCGCAAGCTAAGCTAAACGGTCACCCATCCTAGTATTGGCCCAGGCTAACGCTGCCCGACCCGGAAATTCGCTCACTACTGTTGGCATGTCTTCATGCCATCTTTCTTGCCTCAATTACCCGCGTAGAAATTTTGATGGGGCCCAAATCAGGGCCCGTTCAGGATGCCTGACTGCCCTGGTAGGGTACTAATAAGGCAGCCTGAAAGGGCCCTACTAGGAAATGTAACGTTGTGTCACATATGGGCCTGACCTGGTTGCCTGATGAGGCCCCTATCAGGTTGCTCAGTGTGATCAGGTTGCCTATCAGGTTGCTCAGTATGATCAGAAAGAAATATTTAATATAAGTACAACCTTTGTAAATAAAATATGTTTTTTTTCCATGTCTCACTGCCTATAATGATCTTATTTGTTTCAGCTATTCTTTTTGAATATTGAATATATCCAAATTGAATGAATATAGATTAGATTCGAATAAATCTTTATTTGCTTACAATATACACTGTAAATACAAGTATCCTATATGCATAAAATATTTCAAAAATACAAAATGAAATGAACCACTTCATTTAGGGTTCTGCTATAATGATTTTGTATCATAATTCGTCATACCCTGGCCAGCTAAAATGATTTTGTTTGAAGAAAATATTGTGCCTATATGGTTATTGACCGTAGTACCTTCCTACTTATAGCTACGCACGCTACCCCTATGCTACCGAGTGCTTGTAACATCTTGGTCATATGGCATAAGAGACCAAATTAATTTCTATAATGATTTGTTGTATCACATTAAGTATATCAATTAGTTGATATCATTGTGATAATTAAAGAGTTCTATCAAATAACATGCTATTGATTTTTCAAACTTAAGTTTGTACACACACACACACACACACACACACACACACACACACACACACACACGCACGCACGCACGCACGCACGCACACGCACACGTAAACGCATATACATATATATATAATTCCTTTCTCTCGGCCTTACAAACCTGCCAAGATCTTCTAACACGCATCTGAGTTGCATAACGTGTTTTGTCGTGACAGTCCACAAAACCTTTTTTTTTATAGAATTCAGGAATACATCGAAACTCCGAAGCTACGATGCTGCCAAATCGAAGTTTCCATGTGGAAAAGAAGAGGTTATGTGCATCTATCGACTGCTGAGGCAGTTATAGGGCAAGCCCATTTATGGTCTAATCAGGGAAAGCCTTAATAGTGGTCTCATTACGGAAAGCTTGGTATGGCCTTATCATGGAAAGCCTTAGTAGGGCTTATCAGGGCAAGTCTTGGTAGGGACCTATCGGGGAAAGCCTTAGTAGGATCTTATCAGGGACGGCCTTAGTAGGGCCATTTTAGTATTGCCTGATCTAGGGCCTAGATACTTCCGGCTCGGTCGGGGCCAGATCAGGATGCCCGTATGTGTTACCCGTATCACACCCCGATCGGGCCTGATCCTTATCAGGCTAGCCCTAAGAAATTTTCACGCGGGTAGCAGACCACCCTCATCATTGCTACACTCTTGGTGCTCCTACCTCTGACATCGCTCGAACAAGATAAAAGAGTACGGAGTTTGCTCGCATTCAGAGACAAATTATCGTTAGTCATTTTAGCAAGAGTGCCTCGCTGCATTTGCTATATCGAGCGAACTCGTGCAACGTGGTGAGCAACCCCAGCCAAAACTCCGATGGCATCAATGGAATTACCGCTTACGAAACTTGGACGACTCGCGTCTCTCAGATCATCCTCCTATACAGTGCTCACGATACGACGAACTCAGCGAGGACACTTTACCCCCACTCGACACCACATTTCACCCTCCTTTCAAACCAAACTTCACACGCCTCCTCCGCTATTCAGATTTTATCTCGTTCTTGTGAGTCGAGTGGGTATTTATAAATGATTCGAGCTTTATGAACCACTTACCCGCGTACAATGAAGCTTAAGGGCACACCGCTTGAGAGGGCCGCTAATATAAACGAGACCTTCGAAGAGTTTCTTTTTCTCTTTTTGGCTAACGAAGAAATCGATGCCCTAGAAATGTAAAAAAAATTTACGCCTTTCTTTGCTATTTTGTGTTTTTAGGGTGATAAATGGCCGTTTTTTTTGGGTTTTGGTAAGTTTCATTTTGACGTGCCCACCTTTTTCGTAATTTTTAACTTTGTGGGTAATATGAAGTTACTAGCCGCAAGTTATTTTGTGGCTAATTTGAAGTTACTAGTCGCAAGTAATTTTGTGACTAATTTGCAGTTACAAGTCAAAAGATTTGCAGTTACGATAAACATTTTTGGTTAACTCGAAGATTCCAGGAATTTGGTAATGCGGTCAAAATTATTCTTTGACGGGGAAAATTAACAGCGTTTTTTAAAAAAAAATTATGGAGGGAAAAATCGAAGATATCTCCGATATAGGTGATTGTGATTGGAATGTTTGTGACTGTGCTCATTTATCGTTGGCGCATTGGAAAATGAATGCCCGCTGCTTGAACGGGGCCTGTTAGAACTTTAACTTTTCAAAATTTGGAGAACTGACGTAAAAATTCGCACTCCTAATTTTTTCGCGGCGTTTTGTGGGGACTCCCATTAACCCATTCTATTTCTATTAACATTACCATAAAATATTGTTATCCAAAATAATCTATCGAAAATAAAACAGCACAAATATTTTTTTCGAACGAGTCACTTCAGGACACTCGTTCGTGTCCTGGACAGGACACATATTCGTGAAAAAAATGTAATTCTCACTGCACAGAA
The DNA here is from genome assembly GCA_964007375.1 of Ophion obscuratus. Lineage (NCBI taxonomy): Eukaryota > Metazoa > Arthropoda > Insecta > Hymenoptera > Ichneumonidae > Ophion > Ophion obscuratus. The sequence goes on from OZ023313.1 coordinate 57,427,316, forward strand.
CGTATTTTCCCACCTCACTTTTCTTCTTCGCGTTTTTTGGGAGACTTCCATTAACGCACTTTATTACTATTAACACTGTTGCGCAAATTTTTTTTTCATAAAGTTACTTTGGAACAGTAATTCGTGAAAGTATTTTGCCACCGCACTTTTCTTTTTCGCGTTTTTTGGGGATTTCTTTTAACACATTTATTTATATTAACATTTGCATAAAATTTTGATATTTAAAGCGAGAGACCACTGTGACAGGTAAACATTTTTTTGCACTTCATCAAAGTAAACTTATTCCAGAATGTGAAAAAACGTTTGAGCTAAAATATTGAAAATTGACCAAGTTACAGCCGATTTAGTGAGAGCAGGTAGCGCCACGATTTACGTATACTAAAAACTTTTGATCGCGTTTTTCTCGAAACGACTTATCTCGACCTGCACGAAATCATAATTCTGGCTATAATTTTCCGATTTTCAATGTAGAAAAATAACCATTTTCGTAATTGCAGTAGCTATCATTATACGTAGTGGTTTTTTTTTAAATTTAGTATTTCTTGAGCTCCAGAGTAGAAGTCAAAATTTCGTTATAATTACACTTCTTTTTTGGACACTCGCCATTTCGTGAAAATGGTGTTTTTTTTTCTCGAAAAACGGGTACGTACCACCTAAACTACATTCGTTTAGATTATAAAACGTTTTTATTTGTATTATTCAAACCAATCATCGTCAAGTAATCGATCCAGCCATTGGACCACATGTTCTACTCGTATATAGAGGCTCTATTATACATTAATAACGTTGTCAAGTTTGATTGAAAAAAATGTACACCAAATAAGTTGAATGAATGCTGAATAACATATATTTTATCTAAACCCCAAATAAATAGTCTAGTAGACGAAAAAAATCGGAAAGAACGATCGTTTTTCGGTCCGTTCTAGTTGTGTCCTCCCTTATCCTACCTCACTTTTCGCATTCACGTTTTCTGGGGACTTCCATTAAGTCACTTTATTTCTATTAACATTGGCATACAATATTGATATTTAAAAAGAAAAAATGCACTTCTTTACCTTCTATTTTTGAAAGAGTTATTTTAGAAAACTGATTTGTGTAAATACTTCTCCCACCCACAGTAGATATATACCGGTTGACCCAGTCACTATTGGCACCCTTGATATCTTTGGAACTGTGTGTGTGTCAGGAAAAATATTGTCCAACACAAGTTGTACAGAATGGATCATCAGATGCTGATAACGATTTCCTTCCAAGGTGTTTTCGAATACATAAAAAACGTGAATCGACAGCTGTTCGTTATATCCCACCCGAGGCAGAGAAAAAAGTATTTTTGAACGTAATTTATGGGGGTTTTATATGTCGACGAAAGCAGCCTCACGCGTCGCACAAATGGAGCATTAAAAAGGGGGAAACAAAACTTCACGGTGCATAATTTTGACGGGTATCGCATTCGCAGGAAAGAACTTTCGTTGCCACATCCCCGAGGCGCTTGAAACGCTAAGAAACGCTTCAAGATCTCCCTTTTCGTTTTTCGTCTCTCCTTTTTTCCCCCTTTTCTCTTCACTCTGATCGTAAAGACAAAGCTGGTGATCTGAGTCTACGGCTGGAAAACGAAAAATCGAAAACACACTGCTCTACCATTTGCACATTGTCTTGTACATGGAATACTATAAGAGCGAGTCACAAGCCACGCAATCTTTTTCTTTATTGTGAGAAACGACCAACCTCGTTATCACCCCTTGTCCTCCCGGCCAGATATCTTCCCCTCATTCTGCCATTCTCTAAAAAGCGTTTGTTCCATTTGCCAGTGCTTGGGCGCGCATTCGCGTCTCGTCGGCTCTCACAATGCTCTCTCCGACCGTTCGGATAACATCTATACCACCACACGCGGGCCTCGCTAAAACGTTTCGAGCTTTGGTACGTCTGTGTATACAGGGTGCCTCGAAAAGTGACGTCCACAAGGAAAATCTATATGTCTCGATACCTGTTCGAGTGACCTCTATGTATGATGTTAAAGTTCGCATCGTTGGAACGCAACGAAAGTTCTTTCGTATACTTTAAGGGGTCTTCTCACTTTAGACGCTAAAAAAGGCTATTTTCATACATTTTTTCGATAGGTTTATATTATAGATATTGATATAAAAGTTGTTATAATTAATAAATACACTTTCGAGATACACTTCCAAAAAATGTTTAAGTATTTATGTAACCCAAACAAACTTTAAACGCGTTTTTCTTGAATCAACATTTTTCAACGGCTTGTTGATAAAATCTTCGGAAATATGCTGAACCGATCCTTCTGAAATTTTAACCATATATTCTTTTCAAGTATAGCTATAGCGCATATCAAGGGCTTATACATTTTTTTTATATTTACGTTTTTTTTGCTTTGTTTCGAAAAATGTCCGCCATTTTGTTATTTTTGCATATATCAAAAATGGTATGATATGCGCTATAGCCATTAACATATTGAATTTGAAACGGTTTGATGTTTTTGTTTCGGATGATACATCTCCGAGATTTCATCAACAGCGCAGAACTAACATTTTTTTAGGGCATTTTTTTAACTACCATTTTCGTCTATAAATAGTGACTTAATTAAATAATGAAAAAAAATGTATTTCGAAGGTGTATTTATTAAGTGTAACAACTTTTATATCAATCTCTATTTTATAAATCAATTTAAAAAAACACGAAAATAGCCCTTTTTTAGCGTCTAACGTGAGAAGACCCCTTAAGGGAGGACACCACTGCGACGGGCCGAAAAAGATAGTTTTTTTCGTTTTTTTGTTTACTAGATGATTTATTTTGGATTCGGAAAGAAGGAATGTTATTAAGGGGGCTATACCAGTGTGAACGCTGAAAAATTGGGTGATTTTCAAGAATTTTTTGGAAGAAAAGTCCTCAATTAAATGTTTCGGAAAATTAAGTACATATTTGGCTATATTTGACCTATTATACATAATTTTTTCATATAAAAGTATTGAGATCTAAGCGACTTATGAGCTGCCTTCGGAGGCGCCAAAAAAAGTTCCTCTACTGCTGACATGTTTCCGACCGATTGAGTAGCTGAAAAAAAATGACGTAGGATTTTCGAAAAATATCTAAATCTAACAAAATGGCGTAGTTATAAAAAAGTCTGTTTTCTTGCCTATAAAATGGTCGTTTTTTTCAATGCCTAATTGTCAATTTTCATTCAATCAAAAATATCCTACGTCATTGTAGAGTAAATATATTAAAGTGTACTCAGTTCAAATTTCAAGTCAATTGGATAATTGCTCTTTGAGTTACAATGTCAGCAAATTTTGAAAAATCTCATTTCGAGAAAAACGCGTTTAAAGATTCAACTATCGATTTTTGCAAGTTAAAATGATATTGACAAAATGATAAACGATATAAATGATATAAATGATAATGATATTCTTAAAAGTATAAACTGTCGACAAAGGCAAAAAAAATCGATTTTTTGAACGTGTCTCACTGCTATAGTCCCTTAAACATACATTAAACTTATTTCGTATAGATTTTTATGTAAAAAAATTACAAATTGACAACGTTATTGACGTATAATAGAGCCTCTGTTCATAAAATATGTTTCAACGGCCGGATCAATAACTTAACAATGGTTCGACTGAAAAAAAGGTTTTACAATGTACATAAATCTACATAAGTTCTGCGTGTAAATAGCTGTTTTTTGATAAAAACAATTCACAAAATGGCGGGTGTTAAAAAAAGCAGTATAATTTTAGCGAAATTTTTACTTATATTTGGAGGCTCAAAAAATGCGGAATTAAAAAAAACGGCTACATACAACGATAGCTACTGCAATTACGGAGATTTCGGTTTTTCTTTTAATTGAAAATCGGACAAAATATATCTAGACTTATGATTCCAGCGACCTCGAGAAAAGGCGTTTCGAGAAAAACACGATTGACAGTTTTAGTAAATGTAAATCGTTGCGCCACTCACTAAATCGTCTGTAATTTGGTCAATTTTCAATATTTTGACTTGAAATTGTGTGAACATATTCTTGAATATGTATTCTTCAAGAACATGCAACAAAAAATCGATCTCTTACCCGTCACATTGGTGTCCCGCCTTAGTTTCCTTATTCTTATTACTATGCAAATTTTTCTGTTTTGCCTATTTATATTGTGGATCTCTGAATAAGCATCTTGAATAATAATTAAAAGATTTATGTAGGCAATATTTGCTGAATGAAATGAAAAGAAATGCGTAATTATTCATTTTCGTTGCATTCTAACGATGCAAACTTCAATTTCATCCCCATGTCTCCCAGGCGACCTTTTTTCGTTTTCGCGAACAAATTATTTTTTTATTTTTCTCTTCCCTGTATGTACTTTCTTTGCGATTTTTTTTATAGTGTTATTGTTATTAAGTGCACTGTTGAGCAATGAATAAATGACCAACGGGGCGCAAACGTAAATGCCTTGGGTTGTAATCAAAAGTTTAAAACGTTGTTTCGAGAGAAACAGTCACCAAAGTCCAAATGATGAAAAAAAAATACTTATAGTAGTATGATGATTCCGAATTGCTTTTACACATTACGAGGAAAGAACATGCACGAAAAATAAAAACCTATGCTGCAGGAAGACTCGAAAAAAAACTTTTTTTCTCGAAAAGTTAAAGTAGAACATGCATGTGGATGATTCGGATAGGTTTTGATACGAGACATCTCGATTTTCCTTTTGGACGTCACTTTTTGGGCCATCCTGTATACATATATACAGGATACACGCCGTTTTGATGAACATTCCGGAAATATCGTGAGAGCTCGGTTTGCCCGATGTGCATTGTTTGCGGCGCAACGACATGGATCGTGCGCCTCGTGCTTTATTTTTTCAACGACAGTACGTGTGCGTCTCAGTGATCGAACTCGAGGAGGCTTTTGAGCCTTCCACCGATAAGTGCTGGAGGATACTGATTTTTTTTTCTCGTGGTAGATACCGCCGATAAAAGTTGAACTGCGAAGTTTTTCGTAAGTTCCTTGTTTTTTGAGAGAAAGAAAAAAAAATGAAATCTATCGTGTTGAAGCTTGCATCGTTGAAATGCAAGGATATTTTTTTTCATTCATTTCTTTATTTGTATTATCTTTTTAATCTTTTTTTCACCGGTTTAGGTTATAGATCTCTAATAAGGATGCGCGGAATTGTTTTCGTGAGTTTTGTAGCCTAAATGTGAGAGAAAACCTGTACAATACGAAAAAAAAATATTTTCGTTGCAGATTGATGCAAACTTCAACACCATGCAATTTTATCTTATTCGGGATTTTATTTAAGAGACGAGTTGGTTGATATTTTGCCTTTTTAATCTCGTTTGAATGCTTGTTCTGAATTGTCTATTTTTTTTTCATCTGATACATAGCGACACGTTAACTCGTCGTATTAAGGTAGAATTCTCGCCACAGACACATTGAAATGTGTATTCTCCGGCCAATCGATAAAAGTTTTGAAATATGGCGAAATATCCCCATAACGTAGTTTGTAGGTACATTTTATCAAGATGTAAAAACTTATGAAGCAATGAAGGAAATGCCCAATGTAGTGTTTAAAGTTCAAAAAATAACAACGTTCCGTACATCACCTGACACTCACGTTTGTATCAGACTATCCATTCCGGTGACTAATACGTATCCGGATATGCACACACTACTGTAATCTAGCGAGCGCGGAGATCGTGGTAACGTTGCAAGACCAGCGAATTTTTGTGATGATATTCACTGTAAACTGAATTGCAAAATTTGAGTTGTGGCCGAAATAATGGAACAAGTGCGATATAAAGGCAACTTTACCAAATAAAAACCGATCACCAAAAATAGAAAAGCGGTCGAAATAATGACTGGAACAAAACCGAAAATGAAAAAAAAGAATGTAATTCTTGACTGTCTCTTTGACTGAATTCTTTACTGATATCCTGATCTGGCCCCGATTGGGCCGGAAGTATTTAGGCCCTAAATCAGGCAATACTAGAATGGCCCTATTAAGGCCGTCCCTGATAAGATTCTACCAAGGCTTTTCCTATTAGGTTCCTACCAAGGCTTGCCCTGATAGGTCCTACTAAGGCTTTCCATGATACGGCCTTACGCAGGCTTTCCCAGGTGAGTCCCTACTATGGCTTTCCCTGATGAGGCCATAAATAGGCTTGCCCTATAACTGCCTCAGCAGTCGATAGATACACATAACCTCTTAGTTTCCACATTGAAACTTTGATTTGACAGTATCGTCGCTTCGGAATTTCGATGTATTCTTGAATTCTATTTAAAAAAGGTGTTATGGACTGTCACGATAAAAAACGTTATGCAACTGGGATGCGTGTTAGAAGATTTCGGCAGCTTTGTAAGGCGAAGAGAGAGGAATTATATATATATATTAGACTGATTAAAAAAAAAATTATTTTTTTTTCCTTCAGGATTCTCGTGCTATTTTTGGGCACTAATAAAAGAAAATTTCTCTAAAAAGATGGGCGCGGTCACTCAATTTTTAGAGGTGGCTATCTCGACTTTTTTGTATTTGAATTTTTTTAACGAACGTATTGCATTTAAGCATAGTCATGGCTTCGGATTACGGATAAAAATCACATCCAGCAGCTATTTCGTAACAAAAATAAACTCTAACAATTTGAAAAGATTGCAATATTCACAATTAAAATCCAGGTAGATCAATAATGGCCTCTATACTACTCTCGTTATTCATGTAGATTTATTTATACGCATTAACATTTCGCACTTTTTACGAACAATTAAATTATAAGCTTTTATTCATAAATCGTATATTTACATTTTCAAAATGCTACACTTATATTATCTTCAAACTCATTTATATTTCTTCCCAGCCACTGTGCATAACATCTTGCATACTACTGCGCATACCATTGCGCAAGTCACTGCGCATCCGTGGCGCCATTTTGTATTGGCGCAGCGCATTTGTAAGTGGTGTTGTTTTTTTTTCAATGTGACTCAAGTAAAGACAATTTTAAACAACGACTCGGAAAAATGAAGACAACACAATTTGGCTAATCGGCAAGAAAATTCCGAAAATAAGTACCCGTCATTTACCGTTAAATCGGAAAGTTTTGAGTTTGTTCTTTTACAAACATAAGAGAGAAAAACTGACCATACGTCGAAGTGCACACGAAACGATGAAAGAAGTTTTCGAACAATGGAATTGTGCTGAAATTCCAACGGGTCGATTGAATAACGTAATCGTGAAATTAATAAAACTCCATCTAGTCTGGAAAAAACTTTTAAACATCCGGTTAAAAAGAATTTGCCGTCACAAATATTGAAGGAGCGTAAATTTAAGAGAGATTTGGACAAACTGTTAAACGTTGCACATTTTCGTTCTGCCCAAAATGTTAACGAACTTGAGCGATTATTTTTGCTATCACACGTTTCGATTATTTCTCCGTTGTGACGGCAAATTCTTTTTAACCCGATTTTTTAAAAGTTTTTTCCAGACTCGATGGAGTTTTATTAATTTTAAGATTGCGTTATTCAATCGACGCGTTTGAATTTCAGCACATTTCCATTGTTCGAAAACTTTTTTCATCATTTCGTGTGCACTCCGACGTATATTCAGTTTTTCTCTGTTATGTTTGTAAAAGAACAAACTCAAAACTTTCCGATTTGACGGTAAATGACGGGTACTTATTTTCGGAATTTCTTTGCCGATTAGCCAAATTGTGTTGTCTTCGTTTTTCCGAGCCTTTGTTTAAAATTGTCTTTAATTGAGTCACATTGAAAAAAAACAACACCACTTACAAATGCGCTGCGCCAATAGTGGTATGCGCAGTGGCATGCGCGATGTTATGTACAGTGGCTGGGAAGAAATATAAATGAGTTTGAAGATAATATAAGTGTAGTATTTTGAAAATGTAAATACATGATTTATGAATAAAAGCTTATAATTTAATTTTTCGTAAAAAAGGCGAAATGTTAATGCGTATAAATAAATCTACAATAATAACGAGAGTAGTATAGAGGCCATTATTGATCTACCTGGATTTGAATTGTGAATATTGCAATCTTTTCAAATTGTTAGAGTTTATTTTTGTTACGAAATAGCTGCTGGATGTGATTTTTATCCGTAATCCGAAGCCATGACTATGCTTAAATGCAATACGTTCGTTAAAAAAAATTCAAATACAAAAAAGTCGAGATAGCCACCTCTAAAAATTGAGTGACCGCGCCCATTTTTTTAGAGAAATTTTCTTTTATTAGTGCCCAACAATAGCACGAGAATCCAGAAGGAACAAAAATAATAATTTTTTTTTAACTCAGTCTAATATATATATATATATATATATATATATATATATATATATATATATATATATATATATATATATAAGGTCAAGTTTCAAAAATAGCAAAAATTCGATAAACCTCTTCAATTATCACAATGATATTAACTAATTGATATACTTTATGTGATACAGCAAATAATTATAGGAATTCATTTGGTCTCTTATGCCATATATGCGACCAACATGTTACAAGCGCTCGGTAGGATAGGGACAGCGTGCGTAGCTTTAGGTAGGTAGGTTCGATTCTATTCCTATATAAGCGAAATATTTTCTTCGAACAAAAACATTTCAGCACGCCAGGGAATGACGAATTATGATACAAAATCATTGTAGTGGAACTTTATATTAAGTGGTTTATTCCATTTTGGATTTTTGAAATATTTTATGCATATAGGATACTTGGATTTACAGTGTATGTTATAAGCAAATAAAGATTTATTCGAATCGAATTTTTATTTATTCAATTTAAATATATTTAATATTCAAAAAGAATAGCTGATACGAATAAGAGTAGGCCGTGAGACATGGAAAAACATATTGGATTTAAAAAGGTTCTATTTAAATTAGATATTTTTTTCTGATTAGTCAACGTGCTAGGGGCCTGATCAGGCAACCAGGTCAGGGCCATATATGATACAATGTTACATTTCCTAGTCAGGGGCCCCTTCAGGCGGCTTTATTAGTGCCCTACCAGCGCAGTCAGGCAACCTGATCGGGCCTTGATTTGGGCCCCATCAAAGATTCTACGCCGGACGTTATACATTTAGTATTTCCAATCAACAATCATATCAATGCACAAATTACATTCTAGAAACGCATATAAACTATACATTCGCACATTTAATAGCCACCAGGGCACTTAAAGTCAGCGTCATCTTCAAGCGACAAATCGACGCACTCCTCATGGTACCACCTTCCGCATTTTATGTAATGTATTATGTCAGCTGTCCTGTCCTCTTCACAGCCATGTCAGTACCAACTCGCTTTTTTATGAACCACGGTTGCTTTTGGTGGCGGAGGTCTCTTAATTTTTTTCCTTATCTTCATTATTTTTATTGAACAGAGCTGGTAACTTTTACTGGTGAGGACATAAGTTGACAAAATGCCGCTCTGAGCCGAGTGAGCACATTGAGTGAGGACATTGTTTTTATCATCGTCCGAACTCGCACTACCATGAATGGAGATTAATCAATTAGGAATCAAGTTTACACCTTATTTACATTTATAGCATCTTAAAAGTAATGAAAGATCCATTAAAAAAACAACCAACCTTGTTAAAAGAAGGAACGATAATGGGGCCTATGGTTATGTTTGGTAGGCCTTAATATCCGTCGACTACATCTGTAGAAAAATCATAATGAAAAATATTTAGACCACGATAGCTCATTCATGAAACATGAAATAATAGAGAGACGGACAGCAAATTTATATAGGCCTATTAGCCGACAGACCTTATTACCCGCAGTTACCTTACAAAATGTTGATGAACGGCTAGATTGATAAGTTGACAATGGTTGGCCTGAAAAATAAAATTACGATAGTTTTATAATCTATATAAATATAGTTATCATTATATAGAGCCATTTTTTTTTTAAATCCCAAAATCACGGTGCTCAAAAAAGTCCAATTTTGGCGAAATTTTTACTTATATTCGGGGGCTTGAAAATACTAATTTAAAAAACGGCTACTTACAACGATAGCTTCTGCAATTAGGAAAATGTTGGTTTAAAAAAATTGACAATCCGACAATTATACCTAGAGTAATGATGCCTCCCAGGCCGAGAAAAGCCGTTTCCAGAAAAACGCGATTGAAAATGCGTAAATATTTGCGCTACCTACTCTCACCAGATCGTCTGTAACTTGGTAAATCTTCAATATTGTAATTTAAATTTTTTTCACTTATTATTGAATATGTATACTTCGACAAAGAGGAAAAAAAATTGATTTTCTGACCTGTCATAGTGGTGTCCCACCTCAAAAGAACAAAGCTTCGAGGGCACAGCTTCAAAGTTGAAGCTGCACACCTTGATTTCAACGGCGGAACAGGTCGCCAAAATTAGGGCGTTACACATGGAGCGTCGCAGTTTCTGTTGAGTTAATTATCCGCGGGCGACCTCTTCCAATTTCACTGAACATGTATAAATCCTATCCTGATACCTGTACAATGTTTATCATCTACCTGATTTATCCAAGTCTGCGTTTTTTCGAGACCTCCAGGCGAGCTCGAAACTAAAAATATTCCGTTCAAAGACCCTTGATAAAAGCTAAAACGAAGGCAAAGCTTATGAAGTTTTTTATGGGGCGGACAAAAATAACTTGCTAAGGAAAAAAAGCTCCGAGTCGGAAATTGTTGCTACACAATGTCACATCGTAGCTTTCGTAAAGTTCACCCTCCACGCGGAATCCCAAATCGAGCAACTTCCTTGTGGCAGGGGCTTTTGGCATTGTACGAACTTTGGCCGGGAAAGCTGAGAGTAATTACGAGAAAAGTTTTTGTCGCTTGTGTCGCGACTGCAGTTCTTACACGAACTCGATTACATACTCGCGAATTTTGTGAACTTTGAAAGGACACTCGATGACTCAAATAATCAACGATAATTGCAATTATTATTAATGTTTATCAACGGTCGACAAGTAGTGGATTTTCCATGTTAAGTAGCACTGGCCTGGGCAAATACTTGGATGGGCGACCGCTTAGCCTGGCTTGCGCCCCAACTACCGATTATCCTACTTATATTCTAAAATTGTAGTTTCTGTCTGTCCATTCCACTTTTATCAAACTGAAATTAAGCTCGCAGGGTTGGAATACAATGCTGAGACCATATTTTTAGAATGTTCTCTGTCTGTCTGTCCATTCGAGCGAATTTGGCGAGAGGAAGGATGAAGCTTTTTTTCTGAACCTTTGGTATGTAAAAATGAACGCTTCCAGGATTTCCTTGCACTTCGTTTCATCGGGATCCGGCGATCAGAACCTGCAAAATTGCGATCTTCCTTTTGAAAACGAAGATTTACTTTTTAGTTTACTCTTCGGCAAACACTAGATATGAAACAATTTTATTAGTTTTAATCCTTACCTGACCTATCGTTTTATGTTATTTTTTTCTGGTGATGTGATTACAAGTCTATTTCAAACTGTATAGAAACCGGGGGATCTTAAATTGCATAGAATAAAGGTTTTTTAAAAAATCAGAAATCATGTTTCTCATTAAAACCTTCATACATATACGAGCACCCATATTTTTCAACGAACAGATCTTCCCAAAAATTCGACGACAGATGTTAAAACGTTATGTTTTAACATCTCGAACTCGCATGTTTCACCCATTGGCCAAAGCACTATTACGAAAATACTATAGTGTAATCCTTGTAATAATTATTAATGATACGCACTTCGCATTATTATCTCGCAAAATAGCCTGGAACTTGTCCTCAAATTTTGTGCGCGCTCCATTTCATTACGAGCTTCCCAGGCACGTGGGACGAAAATACGCAACCCCACACTCGTGTATACGTAAACGCGCACGCCCTAACTCGCTCGTAAATTCAATATGATCACGTCGCAGAATATTACTGTGAATAATCATCGTAAAAGAAGAATGCGAGCACCGTAACGTTCTTTCGGCACTAAAGACATTTCTCATTTCGGAAAATTGAACAATCATTGCAAGCTTGTTTCTGAATACAGCGAAGGTATATTCTATTTCATGATTACTAGGGTGCCGTAGACATTGTCGACCCTTACAATTTTGTCATGTTTGTCCGTCCGTCACCACAGAGTGTCCACGCCCCTTTGTTCCTGTAACCTTTTGTTTCAAAGATCTGAAATAGTTTACGAGGATATCAGTCTGTTAGAAGATTCAAGCAAACCTATGGCAAATGTTTAGATTACTGGCTTTTCGTAAAAAATTACCGCCATTTTTTGTTTCGTTTGGGGTCACTGATGCATGTCGTAATTATTTACAATATCCCGTGTAGAAATTTGACGCGGGAAAAAGTACTGCCCCTGATCTGCCTTCCCAAGATAATATCAGGCTCTGGTCGGGCCTTCCACCCTGGCATAGGTTCGCAATGTCACGAGTCGGGTCTACGGTTAGGTCCCGATCCGCCGTTCCCTTTCTAGGGGACTGATCAGGAACGGGCCGCAGAACAAGCGGTAAATGACTAGGAAATGTCCATAAAACCATCCTCAAAATTACTTTTGTTGATTTATAGAGGACAAGAAAAATGAAATAAAATTAACGTCGGCGTCGTACTATGGAAATTAATAACTCACCGTGATAATATGATTAGATCTATTGTAATCATATCCTCCGTTATATCAGCATATAATTTTCGTTGACTATCACAACTTATTCTTTATGATAACATTGTCAGCCATCGATCATTGTTGAAGAAAATAATATGATGATAAAACGAAGTATACAATTACAGTAAATGTAATCATATTATTACATTCAATTATAAATATCTTTGTTAACGCAATAAGTATCATTTAATAATAGGTTGGGATTTAATATTCAGCACATGTCAATGTTCTCTCTAGGAACAGGTTTCGCGACATTCCTGGTTTGTTCGACGAAAGGGCCTGGTTAGGTAAATCGGACGAGGCAAGCCAGGCCTGGATCATACGTCAAGTCGGGAATGCCCGGTCACATTTCTGCAGGGGATGAAGGGAGATGTTGAATTTTTATTGTAGACTTTCTTCCTTCTCTCAAAACCCCTCACGTATGACCGTCTGGGCTACTCCAAAAAAATAGTCGCAAACCTTTTCGTCGATTTTTTTTGGTTTGGTTTGGGTTTTTTTGGCATCCCTTTAGTTTGCAAGGCTTTGTTTCGGTTTGTTCAGACTTATTTGGATTCGTGTGAACTTATTTGGGTTTGTTCGGACTCATTTGGGTTCCTTTGGTCTCGTTTGGACTTATTTAGGTTTGTTTGGACTTATTTAGGTCTGTTTGGGTTCCTTTTGACTTATTCGGGGTATTGTCGGGTCGATTGGACTTATTTGGATTTGTTTGGACTTATTTAGGTCTGTTTGGGTGTCTTTGGACTTATTTGGGGTTTTTGGGGATCGATGAACTTGTTTGGGTTTGTTTGTACTTACTTGGATTGGGTTTCGGACGAATAAAAATGTTGAGTCCGTTTTTTTTTGTAAAGCCCGTGATCTAAATACTCATCAAAATGTTTCAACCACTGAAAAATAATTGGTTCTGGAAAAAAAAGTAAAACGGTACTTCATTTGACACAATTCCGTCCGCCGTATTTTCGACACTGTTCGACAAATTTTGCAAGTCCAATATCGATGACTACCAGTGTTTATCCTGCTGCCCAATAAACGACCGATTGATTCGCAAATTCTTCCGAAGTAATTAAATTTCTATTCGATATAACAATCGGATGCGTATTTGAGGCCAATTTATTAGTATACATATATCACATTACTCGCTGTCTTTTCAATTACCGAAGATATCCTCAACGACCAATAATAAAAGTAAAAAAAATCTGTTGGTACAATGTTATCATAATTTTTTTCACGCGTAATGTAAGTGTCAAAATTCAAATACGGCGATACCCGTGCGGAAAACTGATAGGGCATCCCTAATAAAAATAAGGGCCTTTCAGGGCTTCCCTAGTGCTTTCCCTAGTAGGGATTTCCACAATGGGCCCAGACTTGGCCATTATCGGGATAAACTTGTAGGGATTTCCACAATAGGCCCAGATTTGGCCAGTATAGGGATAAACAAGTAGGGATTTCCACAATAGGCCCAGATCTGACTATTATAGCGATAAACCAGTACAAATAGCTTAGGCTACATGGTTGATGGTATTTCAATTATTCAAATCGATTATATACATCGATCGAATAATATTATCGAACGCAAATTGGGAAAAAGCGTAAGGGCATTAGCAAATAAAAAATCAACGAAGAACACAGATATTCAGACAAACATCAGACAGTATTTACTTATCAAATTAAAGAAACCTTTTACATAAATACAAACAATTACTTATGGTTTCACTCATACATGGAGTAATGCTAGCGCATAAATATGAACAGTCGCAACCGGTTTTCTCGACATTTTTATAGCAACTAATTTTCGCTCAATACTCATCATAGGGAAAATTATTTCTTCTGTAGAATTCGCTGATATTTCCCATTCATAAACTTTATCTGACTGTCTAGGATAAGTAAATAAATTGGTCTTTGTTTTCCAGATCTTTCCCTCAATGGAAATAGATTCCAATGATTCAGTAGACCCGTATATTTTTTAAATTTCTACTACACATCTATTCCTTAGAATGGATGTGTAGTAGAATATATTTGTTTAAATAATGCAAAAGACTGGCATAACTATATAACTATAATCAATGTGATAATCTTATAATTTCAAATTTAAGTGTTACAAGCTATCACAATTCTAAAAAATGTTATCATAGTGGATAGTTCCTCAAAGATAAATGTTTGCAGTGAAGAGAGTTCGCCTCACATTATTTTTTGTATTAATTTTGTCATAGCAGTTTGTCATAAAGGCTCACATGCAAATACGCAATCACGTTTCTACGCGCGCACACATACATACACATGTACTCACGCCCACACCTATGCACATGAACAATTACATAAAAACAAATACAGATATACCCTGACGCATTTAACATACACGTATATCCACTGATACGGATATTTTATGGCGCTGAAATGGTTTTGATGAGGCGCCGTTGAGGCATTTTCAGGGCGCTAAAATGGTTTTGATGAGGCGCCATTGAGGCAACTTATAAGGCCCCGGTCGTTGCGCCTTTAATGGCCCTTGTTGACAAAGTGTGACCGGCCGCTAACGGCCCTCATGTGGCTTCCAGATTAGGGCCCGAATAAAGTTAGGGGAATATTATTGGGGCCCGATCACAGCCCCAACTCAATTTCCGCACGGGTATTCATATTTTTCTCCGTATTCGTTGGGTTTATCGCGCGAACCACACGCCCACTGTCTCCCTCTCTCCTCTTGTTTTCAATTACACTTAATGGCCCTCGACCCCTCGAGCTTCGTTAAGCAGCAAACACGAGGTGACCTATCGATAATAAAAAAGCGGTGATTGCCAAACCGACGGAGGCTTAAAAATATTGGGACTGTACGAGCTCACGATCCTCGAGGATGCGTATGTTCGGCCACAGAGAAATTGATGACACAGGGCGGGATGAAAAACGAAAAATAACGTGACCTCGCTCGTAAAGCGCTAAGGGCTCAAGGGCTAAGAAAATTGTCAATAAAGCCTTGCAGCGAATAAGTGATAAGCTTCGCCGGATTTCTCCACTGAACTTTTATACCCGTTAAGATTCATTGCCGCGCCATGCCATGTTTCTCCGCGCCGCCCAAATATTGGTCCTCGTTGCAGCTTTCGTCGATAAAAGTTGATCGTGATCATTTTTCATCCCAAGCTTCTTCCCGAGCGCTGAGAGCTTTCGCTAGCTCCCGAAACCTTTTTCTTCCGTTTCTTGGTAACCCCTGCGGGCTTTCACGGCCCCTACCCTTTTTTCGTCTTTTACTCCACCCTTGGTCACGCCACGGTTGTCTGTTCCTCAAATACCCTCCGGAGAACCACCGTTTCCCAATGCACTGCATTATCGCCATTTCGCGAGAGCACAGGGAAATGCAGGACGGTAACGCAGTGAGGTAACCTGCTTCGTTACCTCACTATGGCCTGTTCCTCGAAGATCCCTCGTAGTGTTGTCCAGCCCCAGCCCCCTCCATTTTCTGATGCACTGCATAATTATCGTCCTGCCATGAGGGCACAGGGAAACTGCGGAAAACCTCTGTTGGTACGGGCGGTTTAGGGGTCATTTATCCGAGTGGGAATACCTGCGCAGGGAAGATTGTCAACGTAGAACATCAACCGCGCCTTCACTTATTGCCGATTGAAACAAAACCATTCGCTCTATTTGATATTTTTGCGATCGGTAATTCAGTCGTCGTGAATTATAATTATATATTATTCAGCAACGTTGATCCACATCTGAAGGACGTGCGATTTACTATATTGATAACGTGCACAACGCCAGAGTACAGCCGCTAAACGCGAGAGGATCCGTCAATCTTGATATTACGATGAACGATACGTCGAGAAACCACAAATTAATTTAACCCGATAATTATTTACATTATCGACTGCCCTCGCGGCGTTCAAATTGTATTCCCGCTCCATCGATTTCACGCAATAACGAAGGAGTTCTCGCTGATAGTTATCGCCGATGAGATCGTTGTTTTTCGTTATAATAATGATAATAACAAAACGAAGGTAATAAAATATACCAATAATGATAACGACAACAACAATAATAATAATATGTGTGACAATAACGATGCTCGAGCAATAAAAATAATTATAATAACAATAGCGATGACAATAAAATATATCAATATCGAGGATAGTAAGAAATAAGAATAATTATTAATGTTAATGGTAACAATAATAATAATGAAACCAGAATCGATGACAATAAACAATAATATTCATTAAAATAACGATGACCGTAATACAATTGTTATGATTAATATGGCGGTATGTATTAATGATTTATTACACTAACTATACGTGTATTATAATGATTGTTTAAATAACGAATTGTGTCTGTCGGTGCAGTTTATACTTTATAAATCGAAGCGTATTGAATCAAATCTCCTAGAATTTGATTTTGAGCTCTTTAAGTGAAAGATACGACCACGTAATAATTATGCCACGTAAAAATCCATGTACCAGATCACTCATTGTCCTGGTAATTGTTTCATTTACAAATAAATAAAATGATCTGCATAATGTGTATGAATCATGTTTGAAAAAATAATGTCCCACTCTTAAATCCAGCATCCAGCGTTATGATTTCAGGGTTATCAGAATGCAACTTACAAAGATCGTATGGGAATATTGGATGTCAAATTATTTAGGGGTCTGTTTTTGTGTCTCAATACATTTTTTTACATCGAATGCAAGATTTATTCCAGTGATTGGTGATTTTTTTCTCATTTTTGGAAGTAGAAGAAACTCTGTTTGCGAGCAAACGAAAATTCACAAAAAATCACGTACATCGAGCAATTTGTTTGACTTCAGAAAGTGTGGTGCAGTAATTTCGAAGTTTAAACCTGCACCTTTTTTTAACGAACCGCAACGCTTCGTTCCCCATGGTTGACCGAGGACTCGAAATTAATAATGTCACCCTGGTACGCTGGGTATTCTCACGATCGGGTTAATTGAGACAAACTGACCCCCCCCCCCCCCCATGACACCGTCAACCATCCTCGTTGGCATGGAGATAGTCAGGCTTGCCGCGTTTTGCCTCAGTATTTCAACCTAATTTTATTAAGCTTACATTAAAATTTCTAGTCTTTTACCCAGTTTTTGACCAATCCATTTGAGATCCCATTTCTTATCGCAGAACACGACATTCATTAGATCTTTTTTAAATTAAAAAATACTTAATCATAATTTAGTCATTTAGATAGGAAAAGCTTTTTAGATTTAATAAAAATTGAATTCAGTTTTTGAACGTGAACCCAAAAAATTAACGGGAGCTTTTTTAAGCACTTTTTCTAGTTTTTGAAAAAAGTTCCGATGTGGAAGACTTCAGTGAAGCTTCTGTGAAGGAATGTTGCAAAATATTCTTTGATATTCAATTCCGAAAATCTTTTCGAATACATTTTAACGTTACCTTGGGAAAATAGTCTCGGAAATATTCGTCTGGTCATGCACTGATCTTTACTACTGTTCCATTCTACTCGCTTTAATGTTTTATTTAAAAGATTTACGGAAGATCCTGCGTCACTCCTGCGCAGAAATTCATAATGCTCAATAACTAGGGCTTGCATATTGTTCCGAACTACTCGACTATTCGAATATCCGTGATATCCGAATACGTGAAATCTGATACTTCAAATTCGGACGGTTCGAGCATCCGGGTAGTTCGAGTATTCGAACAGTTCGGGCATCCGGGTAGTTCGAGTATTCGAACAGTTCGGGCATCCGGGTAGTTCGAGTATTCGGACAGTTCGGGAATCCGGGTAGTTCGAGAATTCGGATAGCTCAGATACAGGGTTGCGAAATTTGTAATGAAAAAGTAATGCATTATTCATTACTTTTTAAAAAAGTAATGAATGCAATGTAATATGTAATACAAAATGCAATGTAATATGTAATGACAAAAAAATTCATTACACATTACGTTGTAATGGGCAATGGACATTTTTTACATTACATAGTCCAATGTAATGAGTAATGGATTTTTTTTACAATACAAAATATAATGTAATGAGTAATGGAATTTGTTTAAATTACAAAGTGTAATGTGATGGATGGATGGATGGATGGATGGATGGATGGATGGATGGATGGATGGATGGATGGATGGATGGATGGATGGATGGATGGATGGATGGATGGATGGATGGATGGATGGATGGATGGATGGATGGATGGATGGATGGATGGATGGATGGATGGATGGATGGATGGATGGATGGATGGATGGATGGATGGATGGATGGATGGATGGATGGATGGATGGATGGATGGATGGATGGATGGATGGATGGATGGATGGATGGATGGATGGATGGATGGATGGATGGATGGATGGATGGATGGATGGATGGATGGATGGATGGATGGATGGATGGATGGATGGATGGATGGATGGATGGATGGATGGATGGATGGATGGATGGATGGATGGATGGATGGATGGATGGATGGATGGATGGATGGATGGATGGATGGATGGATGGATGGATGGATGGATGGATGGATGGATGGATGGATGGATGGATGGATGGATGGATGGATGGATGGATGGATGGATGGATGGATGGATGGATGGATGGATGGATGGATGGATGGATGGATGGATGGATGGATGGATGGATGGATGGATGGATGGATGGATGGATGGATGGATGGATGGATGGATGGATGGATGGATGGATGGATGGATGGATGGATGGATGGATGGATGGATGGATGGATGGATGGATGGATGGATGGATGGATGGATGGATGGATGGATGGATGGATGGATGGATGGATGGATGGATGGATGGATGGATGGATGGATGGATGGATGGATGGATGGATGGATGGATGGATGGATGGATGGATGGATGGATGGATGGATGGATGGATGGATGGATGGATGGATGGATGGATGGATGGATGGATGGATGGATGGATGGATGGATGGATGGATGGATGGATGGATGGATGGATGGATGGATGGATGGATGGATGGATGGATGGATGGATGGATGGATGGATGGATGGATGGATGGATGGATGGATGGATGGATGGATGGATGGATGGATGGATGGATGGATGGATGGATGGATGGATGGATGGATGGATGGATGGATGGATGGATGGATGGATGGATGGATGGATGGATGGATGGATGGATGGATGGATGGATGGATGGATGGATGGATGGATGGATGGATGGATGGATGGATGGATGGATGGATGGATGGATGGATGGATGGATGGATGGATGGATGGATGGATGGATGGATGGATGGATGGATGGATGGATGGATGGATGGATGGATGGATGGATGGATGGATGGATGGATGGATGGATGGATGGATGGATGGATGGATGGATGGATGGATGGATGGATGGATGGATGGATGGATGGATGGATGGATGGATGGATGGATGGATGGATGGATGGATGGATGGATGGATGGATGGATGGATGGATGGATGGATGGATGGATGGATGGATGGATGGATGGATGGATGGATGGATGGATGGATGGATGGATGGATGGATGGATGGATGGATGGATGGATGGATGGATGGATGGATGGATGGATGGATGGATGGATGGATGGATGGATGGATGGATGGATGGATGGATGGATGGATGGATGGATGGATGGATGGATGGATGGATGGATGGATGGATGGATGGATGGATGGATGGATGGATGGATGGATGGATGGATGGATGGATGGATGGATGGATGGATGGATGGATGGATGGATGGATGGATGGATGGATGGATGGATGGATGGATGGATGGATGGATGGATGGATGGATGGATGGATGGATGGATGGATGGATGGATGGATGGATGGATGGATGGATGGATGGATGGATGGATGGATGGATGGATGGATGGATGGATGGATGGATGGATGGATGGATGGATGGATGGATGGATGGATGGATGGATGGATGGATGGATGGATGGATGGATGGATGGATGGATGGATGGATGGATGGATGGATGGATGGATGGATGGATGGATGGATGGATGGATGGATGGATGGATGGATGGATGGATGGATGGATGGATGGATGGATGGATGGATGGATGGATGGATGGATGGATGGATGGATGGATGGATGGATGGATGGATGGATGGATGGATGGATGGATGGATGGATGGATGGATGGATGGATGGATGGATGGATGGATGGATGGATGGATGGATGGATGGATGGATGGATGGATGGATGGATGGATGGATGGATGGATGGATGGATGGATGGATGGATGGATGGATGGATGGATAGATAGATAGATGAATGGATGGATCGATGGATCGATGGATAGATGGATAGATGAATGGATGGATGGATGGATGGATGGATGGATGGATGGATGGATGGATGGATGGATGGATGGATGGATGGATGGATGGATGGATGGATGGATGGATGGATGGATGGATGGATGGATGGATGGATGGATGGATGGATGGATGGATGGATGGATGGATGGATGGATGGATGGATGGATGGATGGATGGATGGATGGATGGATGGATGGATGGATGGATGGATGGATGGATGGATGGATGGATGGATGGATGGATGGATGGATGGATGGATGGATGGATGGATGGATGGATGGATGGATGGATGGATGGATGGATGGATGGATGGATGGATGGATGGATGGATGGATGGATGGATGGATGGATGGATGGATGGATGGATGGATGGATGGATGGATGGATGGATGGATGGATGGATGGATGGATGGATGGATGGATGGATGGATGGATGGATGGATGGATGGATGGATGGATGGATGGATGGATGGATGGATGGATGGATGGATGGATGGATGGATGGATGGATGGATGGATGGATGGATGGATGGATGGATGGATGGATGGATGGATGGATGGATGGATGGATGGATGGATGGATGGATGGATGGATGGATGGATGGATGGATGGATGGATGGATGGATGGATGGATGGATGGATGGATGGATGGATGGATGGATGGATGGATGGATGGATGGATGGATGGATGGATGGATGGATGGATGGATGGATGGATGGATGATGTATGTATAGATGGATCGATGAATGGATAGATAGGATGGATAGATGAATAGATGGATGGATGGATAGATAGATGGGTGGATGGATAGATAGATAGATGAATGGATGGATCGATGGATCGATGGATAGATAGATAGATGAATGGATGGATCGATGGATCAATGGATAGATGGATAGATGAATGGATGGAGCGATAGATGGATGGATGGATAGATGGATGTATGGATGGATAAATGATATATGTATAGATGGCTGGATGAATAGATAGATAGGAATGAAAATTTTTCATCGATGTGTTTGTTACCTACAAATGATTCTGCATCCATCTATCCATCCATCCATCCGTCCATTTATCCATCCATCCATTCATCTATATAGTACATCCATCCATCCATCCATCTATAAATACATCATCTATCCATCCATCTATACATACATCATCTAGCCATCCATCCATCCATCCATCTATTCATCCATCCATCTATATATTCATCTACCCATCCTATCTATCTATTCATCCAGCCATCTATACATATAGCATCTATCCATCCATACATCCATCTATCCATCCATCCATCTATCGCTCCATTCATTCATCTATCCATCTATCCATCGATCCATCGATCCATCCATTCATCTATCTATCTATCCATCCACCCATCTATCCATCCATTCATCTATCTATCTATCCATTCATCCATCTATCCATCCATCCATCCATCTATCTATCTATGCATCTATCCATCTATCCATCCATCCATCTATCCATCTATCCATCCATCCATCTATTCATCCTTCCATCCATCTATTCGTCTATCCATCCTATCTATCCATCCATCCATCTATCCATCCATCCATCTATCCATCCATCCATCTATCCATCCTATCTATTTATTCATCCATCCATCTATACATCCATCCATCTATTCATCCTATCTATTTATTCATCCATCCATCTATACATACATCATCTATCCATCCATTCATCCATTCATCTATCTTTCTATCCATTGATCCATCAATCCATCCATCCAGCCATATATCTATCAATGCATCTATCCATCTATCCATTCATATATCCATCCATCCATCGATCCTTACATCTATCCACCCATCCATCCACATATACATACATCATCTATCCATCTATTCATCGCTCTATCAATCCATCCATCTATCCATCGATCCATCTGTCTATCCATCCATCCATCCACCTATATATAATCATCTATCCATCGATACATCCATGTATCCATCGATCCATCTGTCTATCCATCCATCCATCCACCTATATATACATCATCTATCCATCCATCCATCCACCTATATATACATCATCTATCCATCCTTCCATCCATCGATCCATCCATCCATCCATCCATCCATCCATCCATCCATCCATCCATCCATCCATCCATCCATCCATCCATCCATCCATCCATCCATCCATCCATCCACCCATCCATCCGTCCGTCCGTCCGTCCGTCCGTCCGTCCGTCCGTCCGTCCATCCTCTCTCTCTCTCTCTCTCTCTCTCTCTCTCTCTCTCTCTCTCTCTCTCTCTCTCTCTCTCTCTCTCTCT
>OZ023313.1:57450769-57498269 GCA_964007375.1 Ophion obscuratus
GAGGGGGGTGAGCTTTAACTGACGTTTGCCCAATCTCATGAGTATATATTGATTCTCAGTCTCGCGCGTTTTTATTTTTCCATTCGTACTAGCGGCAGCAACACGTGGCCTACGCCTGCACGAGAAATCCAATAAAATATTCGGTCTTCCAACGTAAAATAGCGAACAAAAATTCTCTTCGAATGGATATTGCTGTCTCTAGAATAAAGAAAAACACGAACGTTTAGAGAAAAAACTGTGTGTTTCTCTGTGGTCAATAATTAAACGAACGATGAATTTTACATATGCTGGACAAAAGTGGTCCAATGAAGGAAAGAGAATTTCAATTAGAAAACAAAATAATTTCGTTAAACAAAGGAAAAATAAAATGGCCAATAAAATGTGGACCAATAAAAAAAAGAATTTCCATTCCAAAAAAAGAATGTACATATAAAAAAAAAACTTCCATTCCAACTAGGCCGCCTTTATCGTCATACGCAGTCGGGGTGCGGCGCAAAATTCGAAATACAAAATTATTTGCTTCTTCTTTTGCTATTGGAATCATCGGTGTTTCCGATGCGCAAAAAAAAACGTTATTTCCGTAAGAAAACGCATCGCATCGTGTAAATAAATTCCAAATAAGGGAAAATCGGCCAAAACACCGAAAGTTCGAACGATTGCCCAAAATGTTTCTAGTTCGAAAGTACGCTCGAGGAAAATCTACTTTAATTATGACGTGTAATATTATTGGCATGAAACTTGATATCTCGAAGTCGACGTGAATGGTGTAGGATGTGAATATATGCACATAGCAGTCACTGCAAGGCCTTTTGTTCGCTCTATTCAACTAGTGCCTTGCGACGTGAAAGGGGTGAGGGGTTGTTTCGTTCAGCGAATGGAGTTACGGGGCTTTCCGAGAGTGTCACTCGACGAGTAGCCAGATTATACAAGAACTGTAAATACAGAAGTGACTGAAGTAAGCTTGTGGCTTTGGAGGGGACTATTCGTGTTTTACTCGGGATAGCAATGCACACTGGGGCTAGGGCAATTAGAAATGGGTGCATAGCGTTTAAGCGGAGATTTATCGAACATCAGTCTTTGGAACATTCTTGAAATCTTAGGGCTAAAGGGAAGAAAATTGTTAGAAAAAAATTGGTCTAAGCCTCTAAAAAAGGTTAGATTGGCGTTATTTTTCTTCAGTAAATTTTGACTCAAGCTCTTAAGGGATCATTACAGTGTAATGGGTCGAAAAATAGCTGATTTGCGCTATTTTTTTTTGACGGCTAAAATATATTAATCATTCTGATTTATTATGTCAAATCAAAGCACTTATGAAGGCCACAAAACAAATTTTTAAACGTTTATTTTAATTTTTGGACATTTTTTTAACGGTTGCAAATGTCTTCGAAAAACGGAGTGCTCACGGTGAACTCGGTTGTGGCCGTAAATATTTTCTGAAACAAAATTTGTAAAAAGATTATTAATCAGTATGAAAGCCGTTATCTTGCTATGGAGATTTTTTTTTAAATCAAAATTAACAAAATGACGGCAGTTCGGAAAAGAAGTATCGAATTTAGCCTATTGTTATAATGAATATAAATGTAGTTATCGTTTTACGTAGCCGTTTTAAAAAAAAAAACGTTTTTTTTCTGTTTTTCATAGAATGGCGGGTGTTCAAAAAAAGAGTAATTTGGCGCAATTTTTACTGACATTCGAAGGTTCAAAAATATTAAATAAAAAAAATGTTTCGGTCGATAGCTACTGCAATTACGGAAATTTTGTTATGTCGAAAATTGGAAATCGGACAATTATATCTAGAGCTACGATTCCGGCCAGGTTGAAAAAAGTCTTTTCGAGAAAAACGCCATTGAAAGTTTTAGTATACGTAAATCGATGCGCTACGTGCTTTCTCTACATGGTATGTAACATGGTCAATTTTCAATTTTTCACACTAGACCCTTAAGACGGAATGACACCTCATCGCGGTGGGTATGGTAGAACAATTATAGATTCCCAAAAATCTCTGAAACGGCTCTTCAGATCCCGTCGAAACTTTGCCAAACGACGTCAAATAGATAGACGAACAGCTGTCTGCCCCTCAAAGTTTTTGAATTTGAGAACAAAAATGCAGATTGGCTTATCATAAGCCAATCTAGTTTTTTTTGGTCAAACTCAGAAAACTTGAGGAGCAGACAGCTGTTCGTGTATCTATTTGACGTCGTTTGGCAAAGTTTCGACGGGATCTGAAGAGCCGTTTCAGAGATTTTTGGGAATCTATAATTATTCTACCATACCGACCGCGATGACGTGTCATTCCCTCTTAAGGCGGGATATACATTTAGACCCCAAAAGAAGCAATATTGAGCGATTCTTTAAACTTAGAAATAATTATTGTACAATTATCAAACTTTAGATATACTTTAATAGTATATTTGAGTATAGGAAACAATTTCTTAAAATTAATTCATCATCAAAATGGCGGAGCTGTGGCAGAATGCTACAGCAAGGTCGTCGCGGGAATTGCGAATCGGTGCGCAGTCTAGCTTCCCGTAGGCTTTGATTTGCAAAAAAGTTCAAACATTTTTTCAGTTAGAACATGTATAGGTTCTATGTGACGGTAATTTAAATGAAGAAAATGCGAATTTAAGAAAATGGCACCCATTTACAAAAAAAATCAACATTTCACGCAACATTTCTGTAACATGTGGATTAAAAAAGTAGTTTTTGTTCAAATTTTTCAAAAACGATTTTCAAGTAGAAGGTACTAATATTATCAATATTTCTACCAAGTTTCAACTCAATCGGCTTAGTAGTTTTTGAATAATCCTGCACGCCAATTTCGATATTGCAGTTTTGAGAAAAACACGTTTGAAGTTCACGTCCGCTCCGAATCCGAGCGGTGAGGCACAGCGTTGACGGGCTGTAGCATTTGAAGTTTTTCGAATTTCGCTTTGAAACTTTGGGAAAAGATCCTACATATATAGTTCTATCGTTTAAAGAAAAAAAAAACAGAAATCGATTTTTCGATCGTTATAAATGTATATCCCGCCTTAAAGAGATTTCTAATGAATCCTCCTAAGAGAATTTCCGCCATGCGCCGCATTCCCATGTAGGTTTCGCCAATCGAACCGTAACGGCCAATACTTGGACCAATGTTGCCGGGACGATGATCGATTAACCAATTGTACGCCAATGCTCGGCTGAGTATTGACTAGCCAACATCGGCTTGTCGATACGAGGCCGATGTTTGGCGAAGTATAGACTCGCCAATCATTGATTTGCCGATACGAGGACAATGTTCGGCCAAACGTAGACTCGCTAATCATTGGCTTATCGATACGAGGTCGATGTTTGGCGAAGTATAGACTCGCCAATCATGTTTTCGCCGATACGAGGCCAATGTTCGGCCGAGTAACGCATGATCGAACCGAAATTCGTATATTGACGATTCATTGTTTCGCGTTGAAGTCATTGAGAGACGAGATAAATACTTTTTACTAGTCCATTGGACATTATTCTTAACAAATATACTACCAAATCAATGCACTCATTGTTGGCCGATTCTCGTACGAGCTCTAACGCGATATTCTGCCGATTTTTATGAACCATCCTACACTGACAGAAAAATTCTATTAATATTAACTAACCGGGTCTATTTATTTATTTTTTATTTGAATTAACTAGATTTTTCGTGAAATCAAATTTTTCCTATTGCATTCCATTATTGGAATTGTTCATTTTAAATATATTTATTTATTCAAATTAAACTTGAACTAATGAACTAATGGTCTGTCTTTATTGCAACACACATATTAACGGGTTGTGGGGGTAGAGAAGGTGGACAGAGAGAGGAATTATATATACAGGTTAGGTTTGAAAATTCTATAACATGTCATTCGATAACACTCTCTAATTATCATAATGATATTAACTAATTGATATAGTTTATGTGATACAAATAATGATGAGAATCCATTTGGTATCTTATGCCATACCTGCGATTCAAATGTTACAAGCACTCGGTAGCATAGGGGCAGCGTATTTGGCTATGAGTAGGGAAGTTCAAGGTTCGAGCCCCATATGGGTGAAATATTTCCTTCGAACTAATCATTTCGAAAGACCAGGTAATGACGAATTAATATACAATAATAATTAATTTTTTTTTTTGGCAGTGCAGGACCAATTTTGGTGATCTATATTGAGTCACAATTATCCGCCAAGACTCGGTCGATAATCGGGCCAAGCTCGAGTGCCAATGATGGCAGTCTTGAGGGGGCTTATTGTTGGCCGATTCTCGAATGAACTCCTACGCGATGCTCGGCCGATTCTCATAAGCTATTCTAGGGCCAATATTGATTGCGAATATCGGGCCGCTCTTATCATCCAAGGCTCGGTCGATGATCGGGATATGCTCGAGTGCCAATGTTGGCAAGCTTGGCGTCGAGCATCGGCCAATCATTGGCCACTACCGATCACCCTACATTGGTTTTACTGTACCGTTGATAAAAAATATAATCGAGTTCAGTCTTAACGGTGTTGAATTTTAATTCCATGCACACCGATGATATTTTTGTTCTCCCCACGTTGCAGGCGTTGTGAACCGAGGAGACTCGTTTAGAAGGAGAAGATCGAGGTCGAATTCACTGGCGCCTGCTGAGGCCGAGACGGAGGTCAAGCTATCCTCACCACCCAAGGAGGTTGCGTCGTACTCCGTCGGAATGCTCGGGGCTCGAGGCGTCGGAAAAACAGCTCTCATTAGCCAATTCATGACCAGCGAGTGCATAAACGCTTATGACAGACCAAGAGGTTAGTTTTTGTGCATTAACTTATATAAGCATGAATCAATGAATAAATATGCATTAACTCGGTTGATTTATGTAATCAGATATTGTGTACCATATTTTTATTTGATAAAGTATATATAGCTAGGTATGTATTTTTCGCTCTGGGGTGGAGAGATTGAAATCGGGCTACTACGGTATTCACATTGTAAAAAATATTTCGAACAACGCTGAAGAAAATCAAGTTTCCAGCTAAATTCTGCGTATTATATTATGGGGGGAGATCCTTTTCGGCAGCCGAAAATAAGCGCATATTCAAGACTTTTGTGTGTCAAAAAGCATTCATTTTATATGATCAAAATTTTACGTACATATTATAAAATCTTTTAATTTTCAATTTTTTTTAAATACTTAAAAATAGCGAGTGTATGACACTTGTTTCAGAGACGGTTGCCGCCTGAGTTTTTCCATGGCGTACAACCTAGTTTCTAGCGCATTGATATAAAACATGAGAGCCAAACAGTTCTAGATATAAAGTTCTAAGGCCAATACACTCTATGTGAACCTGAAGAATTTTTCACCATGAAAAATGGGATTGAACATAGCAAGAAAAATATTTTAGCATATCTCACTAAAAAAAATCATTTAAAAAATTAGCCCACTTTTTGTACGCGTATGTTGGGAAATTTTTTCGTTGATTCTTGAAAATCACCGTATGGACCAACCTTAAAAAAATTATTAACAAAAAATTCGAAGTTCTTGAAGAATTTTACAAGGGTGAAGACAGCACTTTTTGAAAAATTGAATATGTTTCAGCGTGGCTTCTTGAGGGAAATGTGTAGATAAATATTTAAAAAAAAATGATTTTATGTAAAAATAGTGTTTTATAGTTTTAAAAAACATATTAAAGGATATTGAGATGATTATACATGAAGTGATTTTGAAAATACTACATTTAGCTCAAGGTACAGTATATAGAACTGGGTTTATATAATCATACTGAAACAATCGCTAGAGGTAGTTTGACATGGGATTTTAGAAACGAAAACAAAAGAAACGTATACTGTAGTAATAAATGCAGAAATATAGATTTGTTCGTTGTAAATTCATCTCGGTGCGCATCGAGAGCATTGCATCGAGTGATGATCTTGGCAACGCGGGAATCGGCATTGAAGGTTTCGTCAGGTGACAAAAGATACCACGCTACAACTTTGCTCCTTACACTCCCTCCGGCCCTGCCGCCACACGACCTATTCTTTTTATGAGCGGATATAATGCGAGTGCGAGGAGCAGGATGGTGACCATTTGTATCGATTTTTCCCGTAAAGAAATTTACTCCGCGTACCGCCGAGAGCAGATTGGGATGTACGACGCATTTTTATTCTCTCCGCTTCTCGTGCGACCATGCCATCGTCGCCGTCTGCATCGTCACGAGCAGAATCCCTTCCGCCTTCCGAATCTTCATCAGAACCCGCCAATTCTTCTTCATGGTCTGATTCACTATCAGTTGAGTCGTTGTCCTGAGGTTTCTCTTCATTGTTGTGTGCCTGCAGCACGTGTGACGAGCAATATGTACGACCAAATGCTTCTGCCGGTGAGCTTGTATTGGATATGCCCTCCGCGACAGTTCGGGTGGATCTTTTGGCCGTGTGATGGTCTTATGATCTCGCGCACCGTTCCCATGACTGAGGCCTCTTTCACGTTCCCGTAATCTCGTTATGATCGTGCCCCGCGTAACTCAACCAGCCCGTACCGTCGGGGAAAACCGTGTCGTGGTCGCGCGTGCGGGAGGCTCAACTCCGTTTCGCGCATAACTGTTCGTAGATTGTATGAGAGTGCGAGTGGATAAGCGCGAAGAGTCGTCCCTGGTGATCCCTCGGCTTGTGACGGATCCTGAACGAAGGGAAAAGCCAGACGATTTTCCTGAAGTCGAGGATCTAGTCACGGCGAGGCAGCCGCCCGTTTATCAGCGGGACGTGGGCTCAAACGTGAGCTCGAACCCGTCATTCTCGCGTCATATATCGGGTGTCCCTTTCCCCGACGCAGGAACTTTCCCGGGTCCATCACGAGGGAGAGGTTGCCGGAGGTCGCCATTCGCGGCAAGTAGCGACCTGAGGTTTTTCGGAATCTTAACATTTTGGCAACGCTCGCGGTCGGGTAAACGATTAACGGGGGGTCGGTTTTTATGGTTAAAGCGAGGCCACTAGGGGAGAGTTGAAGGGGTCAACGATGATAGAATATGTCGATTGAGTATTGTTTGTGCGTGTAAGCCTCGGTCGGCATTGCGTGTTATCGATTGTGTTGTTCGCGATTGATCTTCCCGTGGCATCTTGCGTGTGCCTTTCTTCTTTTTGTTATAACCCTAGTTGGGTTACAACAAAACCCTATAGGGTTCTAACCCTTTTGTCAGAACCCTATTCTTTCTCCCGGTATCAAATTATCACGAAACGCTAGCGAAAATAAATAATGATTAAAGTGTCGTTTTCCGGAATCTTAATTGCCGTGGGCGATTGATACTCCATGTAGGGTGATCGGTAGTGGCCCACGATTGGCCGATGCTCGACGCCGAGCTTGCCAACATTGGCACTCGAGCTTGGCCCGATCATCGACCGAGCCTCGGATGATAAGAGCAGCCCGATATTCGTAATCAATATTGGCCCTAGAATGGCTTATAAGAATCGGCCGAGCATCGCGTAGGAGTTCATTCGAGAATCGGCCAACAATAAGTCCTTATTAAGATTGCCATCATTGGGACTCGAGCTTGGCCCGATTATCGACCGAGTCTTGGCGGATAATTGCGACCCGATATAGATCACCAAAATTGGTCCTACATTGCGAAAAACAAAAAAAAATATTCTTGTATTGTAATTCGTCATTACCTGGTCTTTTGAAACGATTAGTTTAAAGAAAATATTTCACCTATATGGGACTCGAACCTGGGACCTACCTACTCATAGCTAGCTACGCACGCTGCCCCTATGCTACCGAGTGCTTGTGATATCTGAATCGCAGATATGGCACAAGAGACGAAATGGATTCTCATAATTATTTGTATCACATAAACTATATCAATTAGTTAATATCATTGTGATAATTAGAGAGTTTTATCGAATGACATGTTATAGAATTTTCAAACATAACCTATATATATATATATTGTGACGGGGATATTTTTCTCTACCCGAAAACGAGAACTCAATTCGAGATCTGGTGCGAGAAACCGTCACCTTCGGCCGTCCCTCCCGCGCACTTGCATCGGCAGTACCCGGGGCGCCAGAGACTTTGTTTCGCCGGACGTCTTTCAACCGGACTAAACTGGGGTCCGGGGATCCAACCCAACCCACCAAGCGGAGACTGGAGCTCTCCTCGATTTTTGGTCTCCCGGAATCCTAACCGGGTTCGGAGACTGGAGCTCTTCTCGACTTTTAACCGCCGGAATCGTGTTACCGGACTAAACTGGATGCACTTGTACGGGGGGGGGGGGGGGGGGGGGGGCGGTTGCGGTACCCTTTCGTTTCAAATTTTTTTTGTGACGTACGATAATTACAGAGATATTCAAGGTGGGAACAGTCAGTGCCTCACCCCGTATATATATATATTAGAGTGATTCGTTTCAGGGTAACTTTTTTTCTGACCCATCGTGCCCGAAAACCTTTAGTTGGTACCCAAAAATGAAGTTTCGTGAAAGGGGGGTGTTGTCAAAAAATATTTAGAAATCGCGAATCAAAATTGAAGGTTTCCCATTTGATTAACATTGAATAAAATGTTTTTCTCATTATTAGTGTTACCACTCTGCGAATTTTGATATCGCGATATTTTCCAAGTGGGTTCTCATAGGAAATATGATACTTTACAATAAAGTTGCTTGAGCCATGTCCGTAAATTCAACCGTTTCAGCGGACTTTTTTGTAGAAAATTACTTTCTCTACAAAGTTCTCATCTGAATTTGTTTCGATATATCTAATAGCTTAGGCGTTACAGCCGTTTGAATAGATATTTTGCACAATAATCACTTGAAATAATGATACCGCTGAAACGGTTGAATTTATGGCCATGGTTTAATGAACTTTATTGTGGAGTATCATATTTCCTATGAGAACCCACTTGGAAAATATCGCGATATCAAAATTCACGGAATGGTAACACTAATAATGAGAAAAACATTTTTTTCAATGTTAATCAAATGGGAAACCTTCAATTTTGATTCGCGACCTCTGAATATTTTTTGACAACACCCCCCTTTCACGAAAGTTTCTTTTTGGGTACCAACTAAAGGTTTTCGGGCACGATGGGTCAGAAAAAAAGTTGCCCTGAAACGAATCACTTTAATACATGTATATATGTATATAATTCCTCTCTCTATACCCACAACCCTTTGATATGTGTGTTGCAATAAAGACAGACCATTAGTTCATTAGTTCAAGTTTAATTTGAATAAATAAATATATTTAAAATGAATAATACCAATAATGGAATGCAATAGGGAAAAATTGATTTGACGAAAAATCTAGTTAATTCAAATAAAAAATAAATAAATAGACGCGGTTAGTGAATATTAATAGAATTTTTCTGTCAGTGTAGGATAGTTCATAAAAATCGGCAGAGTATCGCGTATGAGCTCGTTCGTGAATCGGCCAACAATAAGTGCATTGATTTGGTAGTATATTTGTTAAAAGTAATGCCCAAAGGACTCGTAAAAAGTATTTATCTTGTCTCTCATGACTTTGACGCGAAACAATGAACCGTCAATATACGAATTGCGGTTTGATCATGCGTTATTCGACCAACGTTGGCCTAGTGTCGATGAGCCCATCATTAGCGAGTCTATATTTTTCCGAACATTGGGCTCGTATCGGCAAAAACATGATTGGCGAGTCTATACTTCGCCAAACATCGACCTCGTATCGATAAGCCAATGAGTAGAGAGCCTATATTTGGCCGAACATTGGCCTCGTATCGGCAAACCAATGGTTGTCCAGTCTATACTTCGCCAAACATTGGCCTTGTATCGACAAGCTAATGATTAGCGAGTCTATGTTTGGCCGAACATTGGCCGCGTATCGGCAAACCAATGATTGGCGAGTCTATAATTCACCAAATATCGGACTCGTATCGACAAGCCAATCATTAGCGAGTCTATATTTTGCCGAACATTGGGCTCGTATCGGCAAAAACATGATTGGCAAGTCTATAGTTCGCCAAACATCGACCTCCTATCGATAAGCCAATGATTAGACACCCTATGTTTGGCCGAACATTGGCCTCTTATCGGCAAACCAATGATTGACCAGTCTATACTTCGCCAAACATCGGCCTTGTATCGACAAGCCAATGATTAGCGAGTCTATGTTTGGCCGAACATTGGCCGTGTATCGGCGAACCAATGATTGGCGAGTCTATACTTCACCAAACATCAGCCTCGTATCGACAAGCCAATCATTAGCGAGTCCATATTTTGCCGAACATTGGGCTCGTATCGGCAAAAACATGATTGGCAAGTCTATACTTCGCCAAACATCGATCTCGTATCGATAAGCCAATGATTAGACAGCCTATGTTTGGCCGAACTTTGGCCTCTTATCGGCAAACCAATGATTGACCAGTCTATACTTCGCCACACATCGGTCTTGTATCGACAAGCCAATGATTAGCGAGTCTATGTTTGGCCGAACATTGGCCGTGTATCGGCAAACCAATGATTGGCGAGTCTATACTTCACCAAACATCAGCCTCGTATCGACAAGCCAATCATTAGCGAGTCCATATTTTGCCGAACATTGGGCTCGTATCGGCAAAAACATGATTGGCGAGTCTATACTTCGCCAAACATCGATCTCGTATCGATAAGCCAATGATTGGAGAGCCTATATTTGGCCGAACATTGGCCGTCTATCGGCAAACCAATGATTGGCCGTCTTGAGGAGAACTTCAAGCCACATAAAAAATATCAGGGGTCAAAGTCGTTCAAGGTCATTCAAGGTCACTCAAACCATCATTCAAACCGTTTTCCCTCAACAGAACATCATTATTTACACCACAAAAAGCGATAAATTGCGAAAAAAGAATCGGAGGCCATTTTCAGGAAAAGTTACTTAACTATATAATAACCATATTTTTAAATATATTTATATATGTGTGTGTGTGTGTGTGTGTGTGTGTGTGTGTGTGTGTGTGTGTGCGTGCGCGCGTGTGTGTGTGTGTGTGTGTGTGCGCGCGCGCGCGTGTGTGCGTGTGTGCGTGTGCGCGTGTGCGCGTGTGCGCGTGTGTGCGTGTGTGCGTGTGTGCGTGCGTGTGTGTGTGTGTGTGTGTGTGTGTGTGTGTGTGTGTGTGTGTGTGTGTGTGTGTGTGTGTGTGTGTGTATAGATATATTGTGACGTACCTTCAGTACCTCCATCGATAAAAAAATTGGCTGGTCCAATATGACGGCCTTCTCGAACACTGAATCTTTTGTCTGAAACATTTTTGGGTGTGATCAATAGTTTGAGTGTCATTGCTCTGTAACACTTTATGTGTCTCATCCTGTATAACGGCGAAGGAAATAAACGTTAGACACAACACACAATATATAACAGCGATGTAAATACAGATATAGAAGGAACGGCTCGAACACTCATGAGTAATTTCACTTGAAATATCGTACGAAATTTGAAATTTTGAAAATTCATTTTTTATTTAAAAAACAATTCGTAATTTAAAAAGATGGGTTCCCCTCGATATGACACCATTATTCCCATGCAGAAATCTGACCGGGCATTCCCGACTCGACGTCTGGTCCAGGCCTGGCTTGCCTCGTCCGATTTACCTAACCGGGCCCTTTTGTGGAACAGACTAGGAATATTACAACACCTTTTCCTGGGGAGAACAATGACATTTCCTGAATATTAAATCCCAGCCTATTATTAAATAAGACTTTTTGCGTCATCAAAGATATTAATAATTGAATGTAATAATATGATTACATTTATTGTAATTGTATACTCCGTTTTATGATCACGTTATTTTCTTTAAGAATAATCGACGCCTGACAATGCTATCATAAAGAATAAATTATGATAGTCAACGAAAATTATATGCTGATATGATGGAGGATATAATTACAATAAATGTAATCACATTATCACGGTGAATTATTAATATCTATAGTACGACGCCGACGTTATTTTTTTCATTTTTCTTGTCCTCTATATATCAACAAAAGTCATTGTGAGGTTGGATTTATCGACATTTCCTGGTCATTTACTGCTTGTTCTCCAGTCCGTTTCTGATCAGTTCCCGATCTACTACCTACTACTTTCCTGGCCATTTTCCGCTTGTTCCCTGGCCCGTTCCTGATCAGTTTCCAAGAAAGGGAACAGCGGATCGGGACCTAACCTTAGACCCGTTACATTGCGAACCTATTCCAGGGTGGAAGACCCGACCAGAGCCTGATATTATCTCGGGAAGACAGATCAGGGGCAGTATTTTTTCCCGACTCAAATTTCTACACGGGATTTATCTTGTTTTATAGTTAAAAATTTGAAAAAATAAATGTTAGCTCCATATTTAGGAAAAGTCATTAAACTGTATAATTACAAAAAATATAATACTTTCAATGAGTTTTGAAACGGAGTGTATGAGGATTACGTAAAGACCGACGGGTAAGGCCGACCAATCTTGGCATCAATTTCTCTACTATAGTGGCCGTTCTCACAGACTGCATATATTTCCCTTTGGGGATTGAATCATCCTTGAGATTTATTTCCTACTTTTGTTTACACCGCAATCGTCGATACTATATCTGTGCTGTTATCCGCCTTGGCTATCCCATTTATAATCATTATGTTTCCTTGCTTGTTTTGTTGCTCGGATCTTGCGGTATCAAAGTATCCTTCGGACTTAGAATGGTCTATGAATGCTCGATTTCCAAGTATTATTTTTTGTTTTAAGAGAGAACAACACCACTGTGACGGGCTGAATAAGGTCGTTTTTTTTTTCGAATTATTTTTGCCCTCTAGAGTATTTATTTGCCTTTTGGAAAAAAGGTATGTTATTAAGCATACATTGAATTCATTTCGAGTGAATTGTTATTTTCAAAAGTTAAATATTAACGACGTTATTGAGGGCCTTTGTATAAAAATTGTGGTCCAACGGCCGCATCGATAACTTGATAATGGTTGATATGAAAAAGAAAAATCACAAAGCTTTATAATTTATATATCACAGTACCTAGCCGTCTTTCGAAAGAAACGACAAAATGGCGCGTGTTAAAAAGAAGTGTTTTTTTTTAATGAAATGTTTATTCATATTCCGTGGCTTGAAAAAAACTAAATAAAACAACGGCTACGTGCAACGATAGGCCATGCAGTTACGGAAAAAATTGGTTTTTAAAATTGAAAATCGGACAATTATAGCTTGAGTTATGATTCCGGCCAGATCGAGAGGAGTCGTTTCGAGAAAAACGCGATTCAAAGTTTTAGTATACGTAAGTCTTTGCCCTATATACTATCAATAAATCGTCAGTAACTCGGTCAATTTTCAATATTTTAACATGAACATTTTTTCATACATTCTTGGATGTGTATACTTTGCGAAAGTGGAAAAAATCGATTTATTTGACCCGTCACGTTGGTGTTCCGCCTGAAGAAAGTTGACGCCCAATTATAAGTAGATGGAGACATCTACAGTACCGGCTAAACAAATACGCACCGTTCAATTTCAATTTATGTGCTATTCTCATTCCAAATATCATCAATAAACCAGACCTTGAGCAGTCATGATGAAAGTTCATTGTTTTACCTTTACGCTGCCGTTGAAACAACGTTACAAATATTCGAAACCAGAAAGAGACCGATTTCAGCGCGAAGGCTGCCTGTTATATGCTGGACAAAAAAAGTACGCACCCAAGGTTTATATATTCTCATTAGTGACAATAAAGCGATTTTCTCCCAACATAGTTTAGGAATGCAACCGGAATGTAAACATATAGATTTGATATAGTTAGCGATTTTCTGAGTTCGCGTACGGCAGCAACAAATCCGCGATGCCGAAAATTGAAATTCAAGTGCGAGAACTGGCAATTAAAGACCAAAAAAAGGTATTTCTATAAGAGAAATTGGTTGAAAATATGACATAAGCGAAGGTGCAGTGAGAAAAATATGCGAGCAGTTCAAGGAATTAGGTATAGTTGGTGATAAAAATGGACGAGGTAGAAAAAGAAACATAACTGCATTGGACGATCGCAAAATTATCAGGGAGGTAAAGAAAAATCCGAGTATTACTAGCCGTGTAATTCTCGACAACCCAGGCCTGAACATTTCTAACCGAACAGTCCGTAGGAGACTTCGAAGAGCAGGCTCAAAAAATAGTTTTGCACGACGTCGCCCTCTGATTCGCAAAGCAAATCAAATCAAGCACCTCGAGTTTGCAAAGAATACGTGAATAAGCCGTTTTCGTTTTGTAAAAGTTGTTTGGAGTGACGAGAGTAAGTTTGACATATTGCCGGGAGAACAGCTTTCTGAAAAAAATATTCAAAAGACTGTCAAACACGGAGGGAGAAGTGGTTTGCGTGGTCAGGAGTGGGAAATTTGGTTCCAATCAACGATACTATGACCGCCGATTTTTACATTGATATCATGAACGAAAATCTGGACGAATCACTGTTAAAGATCGGTCTGCACGCTGAATTCATCTTTCAATAAGACAACGATCCTAAACATATGGCTCGAAAATCATCGCCCTTTTTCCGTTCTTTGCAGATCAATCTTTTGGATTGGCTGGCACAATAGCCAGATTTAAATCCTATAAAAATTCTGTGGTCTATTTTGAACCAAAATGTTAATAAGGGCAACGTAACAAACGAAGAAAATCTTTTTGATACTTTGCGGGAGACCTGGCAAAATATCGACGAACAGCAAATTCACAATCTTGTAGAAAGTATGTCTAGGTGTTTACAGGCTGTTATCGAAGCAAAAGTTGGTAGCACAAAATATTAGATGCGCGATGTGATGACATATTTCATTTTTTCTTTGGGTGCGTACTTTTTTTGTCCAGCCTAAAATTGGCATCCCACGCGTTGAAATTATTTTCGTTCAGCTTTCGATTATTTTTTACGATGTTTCAGTGAAAATGTAAACGTGGACTTGTAAAGTATCGTTGAAACAGCTGTGGAAGTACTCCATTAACTATTTTCGTAAGTATAATAGCACCAATATTGAATTTTTAACGGTGCGCACTTTTTTTGGTCCGGTACTGTATATATATATCAGGTTGATAAAAAAGTTTTGTCGCAATAATTTCAATATAATTTATTTATTTATATATCTTATACAAAACATTTCTAATCAACAATATATTCGCCATCGGTTTCTATGACACTCGACCATCTAGTTGGCAAATCATTTATTCCCTTTGCCCAAAACTGCGGCGGCTGGAACTCAAAGAAATTTGAAATATCCCTGCTGAGATCGTCGACGTTTTTGAAAGTTTTGTTTCTTAAATATGCTTTCAAATGTCTGAGCAAATGGTAGGCAGATGGCGCGATTTCAGGAGAGTATGGTGGATGAGGAACGGTATTCCAGTGAAGCTCAGTGATTGTTTTCTGGGTTTCCTTTGCGACATGGGGTCTCGCGTTGTGGAGAAGGTGCACAGTCGCGCGTCTTGGCCATTTTTTTCTTATAGCTTTTGCCAATTCCTGGAGATTCTCGATGTATCGTGTAGAGGGGATCGTCTTACCTACAAGGAGAAAATTGTGAAACAGCATTCCCTTTGCGTCCCAGAAACAGCACAACAAAACCTTTTGTGAGTGACGATCAGATTTCGGTTGGTGTAGCGGTTTTTCTTCGATAGGAAGCCAGTAGGCTAAACGCGTTCTGTTATCATACAAGACCCAGCTTTCATCTCCCGTCACAAGATCTTCTAAAAACTCCTTGCGATGGTGGCGAAGCAGGATAGACTGGCAGATGGTCACGCGACAGTTCTTATTGTCGTCAGTGAGACGGTGTGGTATGCATTGAGCTAGAACCGTCCTTTATCCCAAGTTGTGTAAGTGATTGACTATTGACGGTTGGGTGCAGCCAAGTTCTCTTGCTAGCTGGTGCGTACTTGCTTCCGGTTTTTCTTTGATGCAGCGGAGTAATGCTTCATCATCGATGGTCGACGGTCGTCCGGAACGTTCCTTATCTTCAAGGCTTGTGTCTCCAGATTTAAAACGATTGAACCAACGCTGGACTGTTCGATGGGAAACTACGTTCTCGCTGAATGCATCCTGTATATTTTTAGCAGTTGTGCTGGCGTTCGTGCCGCGCCGCCACTAGTAAAAAATGATCGCTCGAAGTTGCTCCTGCGAGATCGAAGCCATTTCTGTCCATTAGAACGCGCGCTCGCCCTTGTGTACCCTGTCACGCTGAAGAGTAGAAAACATTCTAGAATATTCTCGACATAGCTCGATGTCATATTGCGTCAATACGTAAAAATACATTTTTAAACTTTTTTATCAACCTGATATATATATATATATATTTCATATGAAGTGCATATATGTATTATACATATATACACCCTGTATGCATTATATACAGGATGAGACACATAAAGCGTTACAGAGCAATAGCACTCAAACTATTGATCATATTCAAAAATGTTTCAGACAAAAGTTTCAGTGTTCAAGAAGGCCGTCATACTGGAGCACCCTATTTTTCTTATCGGTGCCGGCCATTTTTGGATATGATCAATAATGTGAGTGCTATTGCTCTGTAACACTTGATGGCCTCACCCTGTAAACACACACACACACACACACACACACACACACACACACACACACACACACACACACACACACACACACACACACACACACACACACACACACACACACACACACACACACACACACACACACACACACACACACACACACACACACACACACACACACACGCACACGCACACGCACACGCACACGCACACGCACACGCACACGCACACGCACACGCACACGCACACGCACACGCACACGCACACGCACGCACACACACACACACACACACATATATATATATTTCATATGAAATATATTTTTTCGTGTTCCCTTTGGGTTTTGACGCGCGATATTTTCTCTCCGCTGAAATAAGCCCTGGGTTCGTGTTACGTCCTTATAGGCCATAAAACGATACACAGCGTGGCTATTGGCGTTTTGGGAAGGGTGCGCAAGGGATCCGGAGAAGCAATTTAGTCCGGGTTGTTGGAATGCTGGACCAGTTACGGTGGGAACTTGTCCACGTGTCGAAACAAGTTACTATTAGGCCAGGACGCGGAATGTTGGCCTTGAGCGATCGAGATCCTTGGTGCCAGTTATTCCTTCGCTTTTGGCGAGAGAGAATTAAACGATTGACGATCAATAATTCAACCAATGGAGCAAAGGAGGTAAACGATAGACGGCAGGAAATTGCAGGAAGAAGACATGAAAGATACAACCAGTATACAAAAAATTAAAATCTGCGCCATCCAAACAATTGGAAAGGCTTGCGCATATGAACGTTGAAGGATATGGATTTTTTCCGAACGTATAGATATGTTCAATAAATAATTGCCGAGTTTCCACAAGCAATTTCAGCTCTTTCTGAAATTTTTGCTCGCCCATGAGTCGGAAATTTGCTTCAGACTTGTGTGGCAGTTTCAGCCAATTTTGGAAACGTTAATTTTTACTTATCTACGTTTCGGAAATGAAGCTTCAGCCGTTTCTACGCCAACTTCGCGCAAGCGGACAAACAGACGAACATGTTGGAAAGGTATAGATATTGTTTCAGCATCGCACTCTAGGTGCGCTGCCTTAAGGTATTCCTTTCACGAACCCGAATATTTAATAATTAAATGATTTTCATATATAATTAGATGGAAATACATCCCAGTAAACTGATAAAATTTCAAGCCAAGTAACCGAACCTTCAACGAAAAATTAAGACTCTAAAAATCATCTCATTTATACTGCACTTTATGGAGAGGTGACGCTTAATAACTTTAGATATCTAATATAAACTGCTTCACGCGTTAACAAAAATTCTAAAGAATCCGTAACGACAATAAAAACAGGGGGTCATCGAATTAAACAAAAAATATTAATGATAAAACTTGGAAAAATGTGATTAGCAGAAGAATTAGCCGTAGACGCGATCTTCTAGAGAAAATTAAAAAATGTCTTGATTTACTAAATTTGCGGGTCACTTTTTACTCCAGATATCGTTGGGTATCGATCGTAATTTATTTTTATTAAGCGTCACTGTAATTCATCAATGACTCGGGAGAGGCCTGCTTATGTGTCCACAATATACGGCCCCTCCGCGAAAGAAATACCTCTATTTCGGAACGAAAAAATGAACGTACTGACGAACAGTATTAGATTATAATATTAGGAAGACTGTGACTGCGACACTGTGCCCAATTGGCTCGGTTTTTATCAACGTTTAACAAAATGAAAAACGATAATTCTAATTTTCAATAAGGATTAACCCAAAAACATCGGTCATCTCCTTGTGATGCGTGAACAACATTTTTCGGTCGGAAGTAAGACCGTTAATGAATAATATAGGTCGTCGCTTCTGATATGGAGACTGCGAGGGTGGATTTTGCGCGATGAAGACAGGAAAAGAAAATTTGCGATGCGTGAGATATTACTCTTTTCTGCCTTTTCCCCTTCTTCCACCCTCTCACTTTGTCCTGCTATCTCTCTCCCTCCTACTGCCCTAGTTCTGTAAAAGAACTTGCGTAAGGACATTCACAAGAGGAGATTCGAATACGATTCTCTCACGTGATTCCGCTCAGAACAACCGATAAAATTTTCATATTCCCGGATGTCCGGAAAACGCTTCTTCAAAATTGTATATCCCGTGACGAAAATGAATGTTCAAGTCTGTATGATGGCACATTCGAACTTCAATATTTTCTGGCAAAATTTGGCCAATCGAAAAAAAAGTACCAAACTGTACGCAGTTTTTAAAAATAATAATTTTTTTCCAAAATATTTGGACCAAAAAACACTAGAGCGTTTTCGAAGACCACTGTCAAGGATTCGTGATCAACCAAATCTGAACAAAAAGATTTTCAACAATAGTCATCATATAGTTAGTAATAAAATTGAAAAAAAATATCATTGAATTCGTTCCACTGACGGAAACTTCAACAATATCAAGAGATGCGGCAGCGTCTTGGTGGCAAGTAAAAAAAAAACGTCGACGCCACGTACTCCGCCGTGTATTCTTTATACAGTAAGTATTTATATTGTAAGATGGCCTGCCACCGGTCGTTTTTACGATTTGATTCGTCGTCGCGTGAACACGCGTCGACGAATGAAAAATCTAATGACATTTTACCAATGCCTAAGTTGAAGACGTAACTCATCACCGCCTAGCCACAA
This sequence comes from Ophion obscuratus, assembly GCA_964007375.1. Lineage (NCBI taxonomy): Eukaryota > Metazoa > Arthropoda > Insecta > Hymenoptera > Ichneumonidae > Ophion > Ophion obscuratus. The sequence goes on from OZ023313.1 coordinate 57,469,919, forward strand.
GCTAGTAAAGTTATGTTTCAAATCGCCATCAGCTAGCCGTTTTCGCTATTGACTACCCAACCTTGTAACCCTTTGGTCCTCTAATGGCTGAATACGAAAAATTACATGGTGACTAGTAATTTATTATGTAACTATGACTATATTATTATGTAACTATGACTAGTAAAAAATAGTCATGACTTAGTTTTTCAGCAGTCACTGGGAACAAAAAATTAGGCGACGACTAGATAAAAAAATTGCGGCTATATATGAGGCATTCCACGTCACTTCAGCCAGTAAAAAAAATCCACAAATAATTTGGAAAAATCAACTTACTTTATTGAAAAATATTCACCGAGTGCCGACATTTTTAAAAAATTTGCGACGTTTTTTCTCGTTGATTACCATTTTTTAATCTTTTTCTATTCAAATGGCTGTATCTTTGGCAGGATTTGACGTATTTACATTCGTAAAAAACGAAATGTGCGTCTTTTTCTAGCCTTTCAGAAAAAATTAATTTAGATTTCATTGAACGTCCGTTTCAAGGCAAAATATGAAAAAATATTTTTTCTCTCAAGGAAAGACACTCGTTACTTTATTTTTAAGAATTTGCCCGAATGGTGAATACGAAAAACGGATTTTTGGTATTTTTTATATTATGGGATTCCTAAACACCGCGAAGTAACAGCTATTTTTATTTAAAATTTTTTTTTTAGTAATATTCGATTGAAGAGTGTGGAACACTCGCTGTATACCAAGTTTTTGAAATACATATGACATATATGTCATATGTATTGGAGCCTTGGAGTGCTCCACACTCTTCAAACGAATATTTATTTTAAAAATTTCTAAACAAAATAGCTGTTACTTCACGGTGTTTAGGAATCCCATAATATCAAAAATACCAAAAATCCGTTTTTCGTATTCACAATTCGGGGACAGTTCAAAAAATAAAATAACGAATATCTTTCCTTGTGAAAAAAAATATTTTTGCATATTTTGCCCTGAAACGGACGTTCGACTTGCTCAATAAAATCTAAATTTCTAATTTTTTTCTGGAAGGGTAGAAAATGCACTTTTTCGTTTTTTACGAATGTAAATACGTCAAATCCTGCCAAAGATACAGCCATTTAAATGGAAAAATGTTAAAAAATGGTAATCAACGAAAAAAACGTAAGACGTTTTTAAAAAATTTCGACACTCGGTGAATATTTTTCAATAAAGTAACTCGATTTTTCAAAAATTTTTGTGGATTTTTGTTAACTGGCTGAAGTGACGTGGTATGCCTCATATATATATTTTCGTGATTGTTTGCACATTATTTACATTATTACAAGCTTTTACGATATTCTTTTTTGTTCATTAATCACGGTTATATTTGCACTGTAAATATATTAATGGTTCAATTTTAAATAATATCAGACAAACGCTTACGCCGTAACGTGGTTTCGATCCCGGGACCTCTCGGTGATGAGTTGTGATGTTATTCACTAATTGTGAGCCAGTTCTACTTGTTTAATTTCTGAATTTTTGTATCGTCTACATATATTACAACACACAATGTTAGATTATTGGAAAATGGGTGGATTAACGAATGTAAATAACATTATCGGATCAATTACTTAATTGCGTCCGGTCATTTTTTAGGGCTAGTGCACCCGCAGTTGGCTAGTGTTGGTTAGCTCATGGCGAGATACCTACTTGAGCATTTTTTCATTCACAATGCCATCTGTAACTCAAGTTGCTTAGCTAGCCATGAGCCAATCGCTCGATGGAACTACACGAAGTGACATAACCACACTTTTTCATTTGTGGCCAAGATCTACTGGGCAGTGACTAGTCAAGAGTTGCACAGCCGCATTTAGCTAGCGTTGGCTAGGTCATGGGGGCATACCCACTTGAGAATTTTTTTCTTTTGCAAAGCCATCTGAAAGGCATATTGGCTAGCCAGTCATGAGTCATTCGCTCGGTGGAACTATACTAGTCACATAACCTCACTTTGTCATTTGTGACCAAAATCGGCAAGGCCGTTACTAGACAAGGGCTGGATAACCAAACATTCAGAATTTTACAAGCTCATAGCGAGGCAACCATTGGTCAGTCCGTATGAGCTCAATTGAGCGAGCCAGTTTCTACTCGGGTGTAATGTGATTTTTCCCTATCGATTTTGTTTACATTATTTTTCGATCCGTCCACTTAATCCGGAGATCCCATAATAGTCGGTCGAATTTCTGAGCGATTTGTTTACCACAAAAATGATTTCACACTCGAGAGTTTGTTGAATCGAATCAAGTCATTCGGTCATGTCAAAAACTTACTACGTACTGCGTTCCTTTAAGTATCACTTGACAGTTTTTCTCAAGAACGCAGTAATCGCGTTTGAAACGCTCTGCGCAGCCTCGAGACGTAGCCCGGCCGCAGGCAGCGCGACCGCTTTCTTGAACTACTTGACAGCTGATGTACTTGTGATATAAATATATACATATATGGATAAAGTACCAAAAACGTCCTACCTCCGATCGGGCTGAATATTCGCACATACTTTTTTTATGTCTCAATTAATTCCTGAGTTCCAAAGTATACCCTTGCGGTTTTTTACGTATAACCCTTCCCAATTGAACTCTTCCTTTTCACTCCCTACCCGCACTTTGCTAATCTAACCTAACTTCCGTTTCGTCTACAGCTGTCTTAAGCTATACTATACCGCATTTGCCGAGGTTACGGGGAAACTGTGCAAACCACGTACCGGCATAGCCGGCCCTACATTCTTCTGATTCTCTGGTGCAAACACTTTAACTCAAATATACCTACTCCAAGGTATCAGAAGTATTGGCCTTCTGCTCGCTGGTTGATGCGCCAGCTCGTGCACGGCTAAGCGATCATCGCTCCGAGTCATGACCGCGCACGATGCTGCTTAACTCGAAGTGCCGCGCGAGCCAAAGCGCGACGGCGCACCCACCAGTGTCAATCTAAAAGAATTTTTGGCAACGCGCTATAGTTTTTGAGATATATATTTTTTTAATGATTTTTTTACCGCGCCCCTACTACATCTATAGTTGACGGGCTCGGCTCTCGCTATACATATATATGTTGTCGCGCTCTCCGGTTTGTGCTGACCGTCGCCTAGTCCACACGTTAAGGAGGTACGGTGATTGGAGCCAGTTCAAGATAAAAGCCCGATTTTTTTTATAGCATTGTCGAGACCTTCGTCCATGCGTATGCGGAGTTTCCACGAGATTTACCGTACACTTTCCGAGTTATTAATTGTTAAAGTTGGTGAATTAGTTACACATAGACGACAAAATGTGCCTGTCCTCTCATATATCGATTTTTTTGTGCTACTTGGAGCCAAGAAATACGTAAAAAAAACTGATGGTTGCGTTCGTTGAATATTTGTGATCGATAAGGCACCTTGAATTGGAAAGCTCACCGCAGAAATAAGCAATGAATTTAGAAATAAAGTCGCAAAAACCGAAGTTTTTGGAGAGTGAGACTTCTCGTGATGTAACAGCAGTCATCTTGCTCGACGTGTGGCAACGCCGGATACCCGCGCAAATTTGATTCGTCTATAGGATATATTCAACGCGAATTAAAAATATGATCGTGCGAAGCCGTACATTTTTTAATGGGTTATAAAGGGCCTCTCGTCGATATTTACTTGAAGTTCTTTTACGTACAGCAAAGGCATCTCAATTTTTCTGGCGACAACTACCTATACAACGCATCTATATATAAATCCAGCATGGGAGAACCGTCATATAAAATAAACGTTCCTTTTCACACTTGCAAATATTGTGAAAATTGGGAAAGGGAAAAATAACATAACAATCGATGAAATATGTTTTGACTTTGGACAGATTGGACATTGGACATTGAGGTTAACTTCAATGCGACGTTTTTTATTTGCAGTCGCAATATTATCTTTTCATTTTCTAATTCTTGTCCGTCAGAATCTACACTTGTCTCTAAACTGGACTTCAGGTACAATCCCGTTACTCTTTTGATAAACTTCTATAGTATTTTCATTCTCCATATTTACCGGCTACAAAAAATAATAAGCCGGGCGCGTGGAACCGATGACAGCCACCGAAAATGCGACGATGCTAACCGTCAACGATATGGCGTACTACTGAAGTCGAGTAGTAGATTATTAAGATTGTTTTCATATTATCAAAATAATAGGAAACTCGAAATTCAATACTTAAAAAAATATTTCTCGAAAAATAGGCTATATACATATATCTAAAACGTGGCGATATTGCGGCGTGAAATAGACTCTAAGTTTACTAGCATGGTCATCACCGTACCTCCTTAACCCTCTCCTTTGCTCCACATCGCCATCTTTTTCGGTGTAACGCTGACTTTTTATTTTGACGTTTAATGGAAAATTAGTGATGTATATGGGTCATTCCATGTCAAATCGACAAATTTTTTACCTGACCCCCTTTGATTTCGCTGAAAATTTTCTATCTTTTTCTACCCCCCGAAAGTTATTTTTCAGAATTTTTTCAAATTTTTTTTCCCGACTCAAAAAAAGTTATGAATTTTTGAAAAAAACCGCTCTTTTATTTTTAAATTGCCAGAACTTTTTCAAAAATTGACCGTTTGGGAACTTTTTTTTTTCAAAATTTTTGTTTTTAAATGTAGTTTTCGAAAAAAAATATGAAAACATTTTCAGAATCCCAGATATATGAAATATTTTAGTTTTTTTGAAAAAACCGTAATTTTCTCAAAGTCCGACCGTTTTTTTTTTGTTTTTTTTTTGCTCTAAAAATACTTCAACTAATTCTGCAATGATCCCCGTTAATCAAAAGATGTGACGACAATCGCTTCTAATTTTTTTTCTTGATTATAAAAAAATTTTTGTTGAATTTTTGCTGATTTTATATAACTTTGTTATGAAATTTTTTTTATTTCCTCGTGAAACCTCAAAAGTTGAAAAATAAAATTTTATTGGAGAATTTCAAGTGATTATCGTCCAAAAAATTGTTATTTTAAAAAAAAAATAATTTTTTTCTCTCATTGACGTTATTTTTTTACTCTTATGGACGTTTTTTTTGGTACTGAAATATGACAACTTCAAAAATACAATGGGTTTAAAAGTTACCTCCAGTTGATACAATGTGATAATTTAAGAGCTATCGATTGTCGGTAAAAAAGATATCATCTACATTTCATTTAAATAATATGGAGGTTATGTTTTCAGAATAATTACATTGTCGTTGTGTTCATCGTGTCACGTAGACTTACTATTGCTAAATAAAGTACCTATTATTTATCATAAAGTGCTGTTAATTTATATTTTGTTAACGAGTGATTACAATGCCGAAGTTTTTTGATCGATGTTGCAATCCATTCAATTTGGAGAAGCATAGAAAAAAAATATCCCTGCGAAATTTACCGGAGCATTTAGCAATTCGATACAATTTGTCGACTGATGAGCGAATATGTAGTTCATGTTATAAAAAAATGCTTCAGCCCTCTGTTGACAATACTTCTGATGAAAGTTAAATAAAAGATAATGTAATTTGAACACATACAAAAAAATGTTTTTAATTTATTTAAAGATGTTAAGAGACGGTGAATTTATTTAAGAGTATGAAAAGTCCTTTTTTTTTACTTTTTTGAAAAAAAATAACAATTTCTTGGACGATAATCACTTGAAATTCTCCAATAAAATTTTATTTTTCAACTTTTAAGGTTTCACGAGGAAATAAAAAAAATTTCATAACAAAGTTATATAAAATCAGCAAAAATTCAACAAAAATTTTTTTATAATCAAGAAAAAAAATTAGAAGCGATTGTCGTCACATCTTTTGATTAACGGGGATCATTGCAGAATTAGTTGAAGTATTTTTAGAGCAAAAAAAAAACAAAAAAAAACGGTCGGACTTTGAGAAAATTACGGTTTTTTCAAAAAAACTAAAATATTTCATATATCTGGGATTCTGAAAATGTTTTCATATTTTTTTTCGAAAACTACATTTAAAAACAAAAATTTTGAAAAAAAAAAGTTCCCAAACGGTCAATTTTTGAAAAAGTTCTGGCAATTTAAAAATAAAAGAGCGGTTTTTTTCAAAAATTCATAACTTTTTTTGAGTCGGGAAAAAAAATTTGAAAAAATTCTGAAAAATAACTTTCGGGGGGTAGAAAAAGATAGAAAATTTTCAGCGAAATCAAAGGGGGTCAGGTAAAAAATTTGTCGATTTGACATGGAATGACCCATAGAGAGTGTGTTTGTGGTATGCATGACGAGTGTGTCTATGAATATTAGTATACTGGTATGGGCGCGGGTTTCCTCGAATGTGCGAATAGAATTGTGGGGTGCGTGGAACACTGGTGTGGGCGCAAAGTGTCTTGAATGTGCAAGTAGAGTTGCGGGGTGCGTGGAATCCTAGTGTCGGCGCAGGGCACCTTGGATGTGCGTGTCAAATAGTGGGGTGCGTGGAACACTGGTGTGGGCGCAGGGCACCTCGGATGTGCGTGCCGAATCGCGGGATGCATAGAATGCTGATGTGGGCGCGGCACACAACCGCGGATGTATGTGCGCTATTCCGAGCAGCGAAGCTTCTTATAATTCTTGGTAACCGGCTGGGGTAGCGATGGTGGGAAGGTTTCTATCGCCCGAGCTTGACGAAAATCAGCACAAAGCGCAAAGTGCGATAACATATATAGGTATAGTACGAGCGCAGTAAAAAAAAACTTCCAATAATCGATATCTCGAAAACTATGGCGCACTGCCAAAAATCCTTTTAGGGGATCTCTTACGATATTAAAAGGAAGGTCTATGCGAAATTTCAGCCCATTCGGAGGTAGGAGCTTTTCGGAACTCCACTCGCATATATAAACAGTTTTACAGTAGTTCTTACGGCTGTAACCTCTTGCCAGGGTTAAAGCGTTTATCAGTGCACATAACACAAATGGATCTGTTAAGGGCCAAAATCAATTTTACGAAGGTTGAAAAGCGATAAGTGTCGTGAATGTTAACCTCTAAAAGTTCTTCGAATATGTCTACCAAACGGTTCTTCGCAGGCCAAACAATTAATTTGGCCCTGCGAAAAAATTAATTTGGCCCCAAGCAGTACATTGAGCTCATCAACATAAAATTTTGAACTGGATAGGAGAAAAGCCGTAAGTATGGACTTTTTTTATATCGAACACAGGTGAGGAAAAAAGTATAAACTTTTCGTTACTTAAGGAAAGGTCGCGTGGCGTCCCCCTGCGATTTCGATTAAATTTGGCATGTTTGTAGAATGGGTCGAAATAGGGGAAACGCATTTTTTTTTATTCCGCCGGAACCCGATTTTTAAGAGGTGAAATGAACCCTCGAAAAGGGCGGTGTTTTTCGTTTTTTGGCGATGATTCTTTAACGGAACGAGATTCGAGAACATTTCAAAATGCAACAAGTTTTTATTTTTTGAGTACTATATATTGGAGATGAGAACGGTGCAAATAACTACAAATTTCGTATTGTTTATTGCAAAAATGCAATTTTTTTTATGTGTATCTTCGAGTATTTTTATCCGATTGGGATGTCAATTGGCATACACGTAAAGAATGCAAAAATAGCAGATACGTCTTTTTTAAGATATCTTACAATTAAGGGGTTGAAACTGCCCTTCGATTTTAGCCATGAGCATCGTATAATCAGCTAGCCTTTTGCGATGACGGGCTAAATTCACGTCAATATTAGCCCGCTCTATGATGTGATTGCATATTTGTGTAAATTACGCTCGCTCCACTCCATCCCGCCTCCCTCTTGCAAGGAAAACGCTCAAGGTTCTTACCTTTCGAAATGGAAAAAAAAATCTAGAGTTAAACTGGGTTACAATGAAAGTACAGTGACCAAATATTCGATACGATTTTTTGTCGTTTTGGCAGAACGTCACTTTTAAGAGGTCAAATGCACCCTTAAACACTTTTTTCTTTCTATAACTTGTGAACGGGCCGAGATAAGAATAAAGTTCAAAGAGAAAAATCTTGTACTCTTCGACTACTAGACGTTCATGATATTAACGATGAATATAACCACAAATAGTCTATTGTTTATTCTAACAATACGTGAACAACTGGTGAAATTCACTTTTTAATTGTTCGCTAATATGTCCCGTGCAAAAATGTAACCGGGCATTCCCTACTTTGGGTCTGGCCCTGACCAGACTTGCCTTGCCTGATTTATCGGAGCGAACCCTCCCATGGAACAAATTGGGAAGATCGAAAAATCGTTTTTTTATGGTTTACCCTTTATGTTTGGAAATTACAGTCTTTTGGCCAAGATACATTGCGAGCAAGTATTCCCGTAATGTCTACCCGGTCAGAACAGTGACATGTTCTGAAAGACGGAGCCTAGCATGAGACTAATACATCTGTTGTAATTCTATTCATTATTAAAAGCATTTATTTAATCACTGATAATTGACGAGGATAACAATGCTTATCATAAATACCGGGATTATGATAACTTATGATTTGAGCATAAAGAATAGCCAAATTATCTTACAAGGCAAAAAAGTAAAGCAGGTCATTCGTGGTTTTTGAACGCCTCGTCGCCATGTTGGGAAATATCAATGTTCTGGTCGGTAAGACATTACCTGAATGTATTTCGCCAACAATCCGCCGGGTGGCTACAACCGAAGCGCTTCACGTAAGCAAGGTACGATTGTACGAGGATGAAAGTTCATCCTGTGAGTTGTCCCACGTACAGAAGTGCTATGCTTACAGCGTGCACGTACGCTTGTAATTTTGCGATACTTGTGAAATAACCCTTTGCACTCTAGGCCTTTTTCGCTTGGATAGTGATCTGTGTTTGTTTTTCTGTCTCTGCCTATCAGAAAATGCAAGCAAGCATATGTATACAGTGATATACTACCTTAGCAAGTACATAACCACCAAGCAATATGTTGTCGAAATACTAAATTGAATACACTCCCGATTATACCCCCTTAAGGATTCCAAAAACGCTGAAACTTCATTTTTAATTTCCTCGTTTATTCCTGGTTATTTCCTGATCTATTCCCTACAACTTTCCTAGTTATTTACCGCCTTTTTTCTGGCTCGTTCCTAATCAGTTCCCCAGAAAGGGGACGGCGGATCGGGCCCTAGCCTTAGACCCGTTACACCGAACTTATTCCAGGGTGGGAGACCCGACCAGAGCTGATATTATTTAGGGAAGGTGGATCAGGGGCAGTACTTGTTCCCGACTCAAATTTCTACACAGGGTGCTTCGGGAAGCATATGGATTACAATTGTGTATTTATTCTGCCCCGACAAGTACTGCCTTTGAAGATAATAATATGACCGCAAAAATTTTCTCGCGCTTATTTATTTAATGAACATTTTGATTGTATATTTTTTATGGATTATTCTTACTACAATAATGATAGTCATGATAAAAGTGTTTGAAAGGCTGCGTCACATCTTACCCGACGAAAAAATATCTGCGACAAAATATCCGAGGACAAAACATCCGGAAGACAAAATATCCGAAAGACAATATATCCGAAAGACAATATATCCGAAAGACAAAATATTCTTATGACAAAACATCCGCGAGGCAAAATTCTAAATCTCGTCCACCACATCACTGGGGTCACGCGCAAAACACCTTTTTGGGTCGTGTGAGATAGTGGGGTGGGAGCATAATACGAATTTCTTCATTGCACCCAAACAAACAATCCGTCACATATTAATAATTTTCCTCCGTTTTGTGATGGAATAAATTTCAACGGCACGACTGTACGCTTTAAACTGTATATAATATCGGCAGATATTTTGTCTTGCGCATATTTTGTCATGAGGATAAAACACCTTTGTGGGGTGTGTGTGATAGTGGGGTGGGGTCATAATATGAATTTCTTCATTGAACTCAAACAAACGAATCCAAACAAACAAACCAAAACAAACCAAACAATCAATCCCAAACAAACAAAACCAAAACGAACAAACAAACCCAAACATATCCGTCACATATTAATAATTTTCCTCCTTTTTATGATGGAATAAATTTCAACGGCATGACTGTACACTTTAAACTGTATAGAATATCGGCAGATATTTTGTCTCGCGGATATTTTGTCGAGGATATTTTGTCGTCGATATTTTGTCGTAGGGTCAAAACGCGTGTTACCGTTTGAAACTCAGAGGTGTTTGCCACCCCGTATAAGTGATAATAGCTGCTTCGCTGCATATATCGCATGTCAGTGCATTTTGTGAAACGCAAAATTCGCCCGGATATCCGAATTTTTGTGGTTTTGTACTTCGTAACCGCTTTCGTACCACGCATATTTGAAGTTTGTAAGCCGTGAAGAAGAAAACTGGTTGTGTGTAAGAGGTTGTAACTTAACAATATTATCTCTCAAGTGCAGATTAACGTCGTTATTGTGTAATATTACTATGTCAGAAAAGTGTTTGGCGAAGTTTTTTCATACACGGAAGCCATAATCATCAGTGGGCTGCATCATTCCCCTCGTACCTACAAGAATGATTAATTGTTATATGATCTAATTGTATACAGAACTGATGAAACTCGTGCAATATATTCACCTGCTGGAATAGTTAGAACTGTAATATAGTTCCCTTGCAATTCGATTGCTTTAAATGCAGTTGGACATTGACCGCCTCAAAAATTCAGAAGTATTGTCGATTTTGGACCCGTATTGGGAATGTATACTTTTTAAAACCAACACTTGAAATGATTAGTCGTCAATTTTACAGATTTCGAAGCCAATGGAAATATGTTTTTGGCTCTGTACATAGTCCATTCCACTCAATATCCACATTTGACAGTAGGTTCATTTAAAACAACAATCATAGGTGCCAAAGGCCTGCCACTCGCAGAAATCAAAGGCTGGAGAGTATAACTTTGTTGTCAATATTTTCGAGTACACTACTGTCTCTACAGATTCGAAATTGAATCCACTTTGATCAGAATTAAGCGTGTTTTCAGCCCCAACCTTAGCTATTTTGACTTTCACCGTTTCTATTATATAAAAGCTGTAGCTTTGCTTTGAACTACACTGACATGCGATCATTGTGGCGAGGCAGCTATTATCACTTGTGCGTGGTGTAAAGAACCTCTTTGTTCCAAACAGTTTTATCATGGTTATGATTATTGTAATAAGCATAATCCTTGAAAAATATACAGTTGAAACGTTTATTGAGTAAGTTAGTACGAGAACATTTTTCCGATTATATTATCTTCAAAGGCAGTACTTGTCGGGGGGCGGGGGGGGGGGGGGGATTTCTTCATAAATATACAATTGTAATCTAGTTTCTTCGGAAGCACGGAGTTAGTCCGTGATTTCAAAAGCCTCACCCAATTCTGTGCCCATATTAGCGGAAAATTGAAGAGTGATTGAATAGCATGTTCAATAAAGTACGTATTTCGTACTCCGTTACTGATGCCACCAATTAAGAAATTTACTCTTAGCATCTGACATATGTCGATACAAAGGCATGCAAAAGGCATGAATTTGCTTCGTCGCATTGAACCCACTTTTAATGCCCTGTATAGATCGGTCGCATATACGCTATCTACCTGGCCAGTAAGAAAACCCTCGACGGAGGTAGAAAGTTGTGCAAGGACTAGTGTGTCAGGAATCCGACGCCTCTCAGGTCAAACAGGCAAAAAAATGTATACCTTTAACTGTCGAGAGGCCACCGATATGAATTTTTCTTGTATCGAACATAGGCAATGAAAATTTCTTAGAGTATTAGATTCAAAATGATTAATATAGTATTAAGTGTGAAATTTTTAGAGGTATCCAACAGATGAAAATATTAATTCAAAAGATCGAACAAAAGATATTTATGACGATAAATGTGTTCCGCGAAGCCTTTCTAAATAGATTATTCAAACTGCTTAACACTAAAGGCATATCGCACGGATTCTGATTTACAAAGACGTTGACAGTGATGGTCAAAGTCCATATAAAATTATGGTGCATATAAAAATTGTTTATTGCAATTTTATATATGCACTATACTGCATTGCTGGACTATCGAGTAGTCTCTAAGATCAATTGTGTACCGGTGATCGAAACAGATTCACAAATATTTCAAGCCTCAGCAATGGTTTTTTAAAGTCTGTTTATGAAAAATTTCCAGGTTTCATCGCGTAACATAGATTTTCCGCTGATTGTTATTTACAGACGGTCTGATAACAAAATCAAATACATTTTCTTATAATGCCTATAAAAGATGATAATAAATATATTTAACTTTGCCATCAAACCTTCTGGAAATAAAAATCACTGGGAAATGCCTTTTGCGAGACGAAGCCTGGAAAGTTTTCATATACATAAAGTTTACTTTAAAAGCTGGGATTATACATTTATTTAATAAAAAACCCTCCGACAATGTCATTTATGTTGATGTTCGTTCAGTTATTTAACATAATTTAAGCAATCTAATTTTCAAGTTCATAAAAATAATAAAAAATTTGAAATCGCTTTATGTTGAAACTAATGCTACGGGTGCTATTTTCCAGGTTCCGATGAATACTAATATCTGGAAATACTTGGATTATTCCCCGCCGAAATATTGGATTTTCCCTGCTCAATACGAATTTGAAACTCCAGACGTATAGTTTTTCCAGACATATTTAAAATTCATTTCTCTTTAAGCTGGAGCTCAACGAAAAATGATTTTTTTCCTTGCAAAAAGATATGAAATCACTTTTAAAAAAATTTTAAAAGTAATTAAAAAAACGCCAGATATGACAAAATTAAAGGTCTGCATAGACTACGACACTTATTCCGACACAAATGTCTGACACTAATGTCCGTTCTGTTCGCATATAAGACGGTTTCGGTGTCTCAGAAAGTGTCTGTACTGTGATGTCGCTACACAAGTGTCTCAGATGTTCACACACAAAACTACTGACACATCTGCAGTATCCGCTCGCACGCCATGGAGAAACGCCGTGCGGCGGCAGCCGTGATTTTGTGTGCTGTTATTAAGGGGCTATACCAGTGTCACTTAGCAAAATCGATTTTTTCCCTTTTTCGACAGTTTATTCTTTCAAGAATATCATTATCATTTATATTATATATATCAATATCATTTTATCTTGCAAAAATCGATAGTTGGATCATTAGACGCATTTTTCTCGAAGTGAGATTTTTCAAATTTGCTGACATTGTAACTCAAAAAGATCCGATTGACTGGAAATTAGAACTGTGTACTTTTGAATATATTTACTCTACAATGACGTAGGGTATTTTTGATTGGATGAAAATTGACGATTTGGCATTGAAAAAAACGACCATTTTATAGGCAAGAAGACAGACTTTTTTCATAACTCCGCCATTTTGTGAGATTTTGATATTTTTCAAAAATCCTACGTCATTGTACAGGAAATACCTTCCAGTTTAACGACATTTTTCTTTCCTTTTTCGGTTTCAGCTACTCATCCAGCCGGAATCATGTCATCAGTGGACAAACTTTTTTTTGCCTGCGAAGGCAGTGCATAAGTCGCTTGGATCTCAATATTTTTCAATGCAAAAATTATGCAATATAGGTCAATAATATTTTTAATTTTCCAAAACATTTAATTGAGTACTTTTCTTCCAAAAAAATCCTAAAAATTACCCAAATTTCCAGCGTTTACACTGGTATAGCCCCTTAAGCTGTGTTCTTGAATTATGATTTTTTCTGCCGACTTTAGCCGATATTGTGCCAAACTGTTCCGCTAAGCATTGAAGTGCTACCGGTTTTTTTTACTCTATTTTTATAATCAGCACAACATATTTGCCAAAGTTTAGGCAGTCCTTCTACAAGAGGTATCACATTTTTAATGCTCTCCTTGCTCCACGTAATGACCATTTTGATTTAACGCGGGTCGCGAGTGTCTGGATAATTTCGCGCCGGTTCGAAAACTTGAACACTGCGGCAGACACTCCGACACAACCTGTTCACACGGCGCTCGGCGCGACACCTAGCGAGATGTCGCAATAAATGTCAGGAGATCAGACAGTGGGGTTCACACACAGACACTCGATGTATACATTGAGTGTATACACCAAAGTGTCGTAGTGTAAACCTACCTTAAGAAGTAAAAGAAAACGTCAAGTAATAAAAAGTTCCCTCAAAAATATTATCGGTTGTTTCACGATCAACAAAATTCAAATTAAACTCGAAACATTTTTTATTTTATTTCAAGCAATGGTTTTATTAAGATTATTACTTTTTCAATCAAAACGTACAAAAGAAATGACAACTTTTTATGAAAAAGCCAAGCAAGTTTTTAGAAATGTACACCAAATTTTCAAATCCTGGAAATAATATTTTTCTCAATATATTATCTAAAAAACCATATCACTGTTATAATTTAAAAATCGAATCACGATTATATAAAAGTACAACGTATGTAGCACAACAAGTACACTAGACAGTATCTGCAACAACTTGGCGTACATGGTTAAGAAAAAGTTCGGGAAGATACACAAGTTTCTTACAGAACCGTTCCCACCGCTTGCATAAGCTACTTTTGTAACAACTCATATACTTAGGTTATTGCAAATTGTATCATCGCATTAGTTATCGTACCAGGTTTATCAGGATTATTAGGAATGAGATGTTCGACTGTTCTGGGACAGACTGTCGAAAATGGAGCAATAGGTGTCGAGATCAATATCGATATTCCTTTTCCACCAGCCCCGCCTGCTCGCACCGTAATGTAAACCTTCAGCCGGCCAAAACTATGTCCATCCCACCGAAATTTATACGACGCGATAGATTTCATGAGATGTATAGTGGTTCTGCAATAGAGCAGAAAGTGAATACTTTGACATAACTGTTCAAATTATGCAAATCGAATGAGATTTCAAGAGTCGTGTAGTCTAGGGGTATATCACTCATTTTAGTTATGCTTTGCGAAATCAGAAACTTGGTTTGCACTTACATAATAAATTGCGTCAATTTGTATCTTTGTTAGCCTGATGGTCAAGTTTTGAGAAAACGACATCTTTCGTCGAGATTTTTTTCTTATCCATGCACGCTAAGTTCTTGCACAGCATTTTCAGTGTACATTTTGTGATACATACGTTGTAGTTTTATATAATCGTGATTAGATTTGTGAAATTATAACAGTGATATGGTTGTTTTAGTTAAAATATTGAGAAAAATATTATTTCTAGGATTTGACAATTTTGTGTACGTTTCTAAAAACTTGCATGGCTTTTTCATAAAAAATGATTTCACTTCTTTTTTACGTTTACATTGAAAACGTAATAATCTCAATAAAACCATTGTTCGAAATAGAATAACAAATATTTCGAGTTTTATTTGGATTTTTGTAGATAATGAAACAACCCATGATGTTTTCAAGTGAACTTTTTATCACTTGGTGTTTTTTTTAACTTGTTAAAGTTTTTTTAGGGAGATTTCATATCTTTTTGAAACGGAATAAATATATATACAGGGCTACTGGTTGTAGGTCACGATCCCTTGAAAGCGTTGCAGGACACTGTTTCCGCTATCAAATAACGCAGTAATGTTTTATGCAAAAGTGAACCATTTTCGAGATATTATTTTTTTTAAGTGAGGGGTAGGTACTTTCGAATATTAATTTTAAAAAGTACTCTTATATGGAATCACTTTTTTATCATTTACAGTTTGAGGACACGGCAACAAATTATCAACAATAAAATAAGAATAATTTGCAAACATTTTTGTATTAGGGGTCCAAAATTCTGCAAGTCTAATAATTATTCTTACTTGATTGCTGATAATTCTTCATTTCTGTGTCCTCTAACTACAAATAATAAAAAATTCCATACAACAGAGTTTTTGAAGTAATTTTCAAAGTTCCCTACCCCTCACTTAAAAAAATATCTCGAAAATGGTTCATATTTGCATAAAGCATTACTGGGTTATTTGATAGTAGGAAACATGTCTTACAACCCTTTCACGGGATCGTGACCAATAACCAGTAGCCCTGTATTAAGAAAAACATTTAACGATACCAACAATGGTGCCACAATTGGCAGTTTTTGTTAATGTTTCACATATGTATACTATAGGGTGAGCATTATCGACCGTATCGACGCTAACATTTCTCTTTATCATTATCGTTATTACTGTTATTATTATTATTTTTTTTATGAAGATACTCCTTGTTCCCCAGTCCTCTGTCAAATCTGACAGCTCTGGTGGTAGTAACAAGAGATCGTAGCCTTGTCGTCGCAAGCGGGCAGCCTGGTCTCGCAGATGTTGTTGCGAGAGGGGTGCAAGCTCTGGGTGCACTTGGCTCCATAGGGACTGCTACCTCGCCATATAGCCCCGCCGCGACGGTACGCTATCCCTCCAGCAGCGGATGAGGTCTTCCTTGAGTTCCTCCGTCCACTCGAGGCGCCGATTTCGAGCCGTGGTCGTTGCCGTGGATCCTATCCGTGTGCCCCTCCCAACTGATCCTTGGTCCCCATCCGAGAGGGACCGGTTGTGGGGGGCCTGACTAGGTGGTGTTCGAACCTAGTTTTCGGCGTGCCAGGTGGTTGGCCTGGTACGTCGGTGGCTATTGCGGGGGAGCTGTGCCCCCCCCCCCCCCCCCCCCGGGCGATGGGCACGCCAGCTTCCCTACGCCATTTATCATTATCATTATAGCTCTTCATCATTATCATTATTACTGTTACATTAGTATTATTTTTTTATTTTTATAATAGACTTTATTGCTCCGGGCAACGCACTTCCTCAGTTTGCACTGGGAAACATTCTCGATGCAAACGACGTAGCTCGGCTAGGAGAGGCTGATACTTAAGCCGTTTCTCCTCTTCCTTTCGCGACACGTTCACTTCGGCCGGAGCCGAGAACTCAATGACGTATATCGTCTTGTCATCGAAATCGAAGAGGACAACATCAGGCTTAGTCGCTTGAAGCGGCCCGATGGTCGCGAATGAGAAGTTCCAATAAATCTTGCACCTCTCGCCCACGACAACGGACTCAATATCTCCTGGTAAATGAGGCGGCATGGGCTCCCGGTCTATCCCATAACAGTGCCGTAGATGGTAGTACAACACTCTCAGGGCCGCGTTATGGCGATAGATATAGCCGGAGACTGCATATACTGGGCAGGCCGACAGTAGATGCATTAGGGTCTCCGGCGAATGTTTGCATGCAAGACACAAAGTGGTCGGCAGAGGCTGACCCAAAACGCGACTGCGATAGACCAGGGTGTTGATGACTCCGTCTTGGCAGGCGCAGATAAACCCTTCGGTCTCGGACATCAGTCCAGCTGACCGCAAGAAGGAAAAGGTCAGCTGGGTGAACAGCCCCTGTTCCTCGATGTGGTGAAAAAGCACACCGTGCATGGGTCTGTCCACGTGCTGCCGAGTCAGGACAGTCTGCTCGGCAGCCCTGATTGCCCGCCGACGTCGGGACTTGGGCAACTGAGCGACGGAGTCTATTGGCAAGGCGCCACGCCGGCGCTGGCAGAATTCCAAGCCGAGGGTCTCTGCCGCACGATCTGCCGCCTTATAAAGAAAAGCACCCGCCCCATGAAGCTCATGCTGGTGCACAATCTCTAGGAGCGGGTCCGAGATTGTTATTACATCGCTTGCTATTCCGCGGACCATGCGGTCATGAAGACACTCCAATCCCAAGAGCTCACGCCCGCCGCTCTGACGCAGCATATAGAGGCGCGGGGTGGAATATCGAGGGTGCAGACTCCGCTGGATGTTCATTATTTTGCGTGTGCCAATGTCCAGCTATTTAAGCTCGTCTCTGCGCCATTTGACGACGCCAAAGGAGTAGAGCAGGACCGGGACAGCGAGCATATTGGTGGCAGTGATCTCATTTTTCCCAGACAGATCTGATTTCCAGATCCGTCTGAGACGCCGCCTATACTCGCTGCGGAGGGCCTCCTTGACACGCTCAGCGTCTTGTATAGAACGCTGATCGATGCCAAGGTACCGATAAGACCCTCCGGCGTCCAGGTGTTTGAAGACGCTCCCGTCCACCAGCCGAACATCAGCCGCGACACCCTCTGCTCTCCCTCTCCTGAGATGAAGAACAGCGCACTTGTCCAATCCGAAGTCCATTCCCGCCGCCCGCGTGTACGTCGCTACGATGTTCAAGAGGAGCTTAAGCCCCCCCTCCCCAGGAGCGTATAGCTTGAGGTCATCCATATAAAATAAATGGGTGATCCCTCGCCCACGCTCCCCGGGGGGCCCCGCTTCGTACCCGCGTGCAGCCCGCAAGGCGATTGACAAGGGTAATAGTGAGATGCAAAACAGGAGGGGGCTGAGAGAATCTCCCTGGATAATCCCCCTCCTATACCCCACCACTCCGGTCGACACGTTGCCTTCACTAGTCTTAACTGTGAAGCGTGTCTTCCAGAGCGGCATGAGTTGCTTAATGCATCCCACTATGTAAGGACTCACCGAAAGGCGTTCGAGTAGGTGTATAATCAGTTTGTGACTGACAGTGTCGAACGCCTTACGGTAGTCTATCCAAGCGACTGAGAGGTTACGCTTGTGCTGGACCGCGTCTTGCGTGATGCAGCGGTCCACCAGCAGGTTCTCCTTGCAACCTCTCAGCCTCCTTTTGGATCCCCTTTGTTCGTGTATCTCCCGCCATGCAGGCTCCATCTCGCCCAGAACACGCTCATAAAGAATATTTGTGAAGATCTTACAGAGCGCATTCAGACACGTTATCGGGCGGTAGTTCTCCGGACAAGACAGATCCCCTTTTTTGGGGATTAACATCGTCCTTCCCTCTGTCAGCCACGTGGGGATTGGCACCGTCTCATCGATGAACGACGAGAAGATGCGGGCCAGATGGGTATGGGTGCACGTGAATTTCTTCCACCAGAAGATGTTAATCCCATCCGGCCCGGGAGCGGCGTGGTTCCTCATGCTACTCACCGCCTTCTCCACCTCACCCCGCGTGACTGGAAAACAGTCGCCACGCTGACTCGGCTGTTGCCGGCAATACGTGTCGAACCGTCTCAGAGCTGGAGTGCTTTCATCAAAATGACCCGCCTCGCTATACAGTTTTCCCCAAAACCGCTCCACCTGAACAGCTGTTGGCGCTGTGTCGGGGGCAGGCGTAGGTGGTTGGAACCAGCGGCCTGGGTCAGAACGGAAGAGGGCGTTGTCTAACGCCCGACCCAGCCGCCTCTCTAAGGATTGCTTCGCAACCCCCAGGTTCCGCACCTTCTCCACGTAGCGTTCCTTCACAATAAGAAGGATAGCTTTGTTCAATGTGTGGTGACGGCATTTCAGTTCCGAGCTGATTTTTCGGATTTTAGGGGTAAACGCCCTCTCCGCCGTAATGACGTCTAATACACACTGAACACGGGATGCCTGCCTCCGCACTTCATTGATCTTATTCTGGAGCTGTGCAACGCGTCGCCGAGTCTTAGCCACAAACGCCGCCTTATCATTGCGTGTCTGAGGCTTCGACTCAACAGCCGCACGATACACAGCCCAGTTGAAGCTGAGGAGATCAGCGGTCTCGGGGATTGCTGCCGCGAGGGACTCATTTGCCGCCTCTAGGCAACCAGGCTGAAGAGAAAATTTCCCAGTGATTCTCTCCCTCCTTGTTCCCCAGTCCTCTGTCAAATCGACGCGCCAACGGGGGGGTTCCGACTGCCGGGGGGTTCGAACTTGAGGCCGGCCGGCAGAGCTCCGCGCGAAACGCGCGGAACGCGCGGAAGAGCGCCTGCCGGACAGCTCTGGTGGTAGTAACAAGAGATCGTAGCCTTGTCGTCGCAAGCGGGCAGCCTGGTCTCGCAGATGTTGCGAGAGGTGTGCAAGCTCTGGGTGCACTTGGCTCCACAGGGCCTGCAACCTCGCCATGTAGCCCCGCCGCGACGGTACGCTATCCCTCCAGCAGCGAATGAGGTCTTCCTTGAGTTCCTCCGTCCACTCGAGGCGCCGATTTCGAGCCGTGGTCGTTGCCGTGGATCCTATCCGGGTGCCCCTCCCAACTAATCCTTGGTCCCCATCCGAGGGGGACCGGTTGTGGGGGGCCTGACTAGGTGGTCTTCGAACATAGTTTTCGGCGTGCCAGGTGGTTGGCCTGGCACGTCGGTGGCTATTGCGGGGGAGTTGTGCTCCCCCGAGTGATGGGCACGCCAGCTTCCCTACGCCTAAACATAGGGAAGCTGGCCTTATTAATATTATTATTATTATTACTATTATATGACCCGCCAGGTTGCTTGCGGGTCGGATGCAGAAGGCGGTCATACTTGGGTCCCTCCCTTTACTCAAACAACACGATTGTGGACTGCGGTAGCCGCTAACCCTCTGGCTTGAGGGAGCGACTATCGCATAGCGATATATTGAATTTTTCGCGCGACTTTTTGACTGGGCGGCAGCCGAGGTGATGTCGGAACACTCGAGTGCCGCCCAGCGTTATTGTTCCGGTCTAGGTTAAGACCGAGCCTAACCCCCGGGGGTAGGTGAATGTTTCCCAGTGAAAACTGAGGAAGTGCGTTGCCCGGAGCAATAAAGTCTATAAAAAAATAATAATAATAATTATCATTATTATTATTATTTTGGCACGTTATACAAGTCTCGTCATCTAGCCGGCACCTATGAGGATCCTACGGACATATGTCAAGTAGGATTCTCTTACGCACTTTTTACAGATCGGTCTCGTGTAGGTCTTGAGTAACTTAATCGCATTCGTCCCTGTTGCTGTTGTTGGTGTCCACGAAATTTCCAGTATGTTCGGTGCTCAAAACCTTTCTCACGATGTGGCAGGTTTCGAGGATAACTGCTTTCTGCATTTGCTCGTACGTCTGCGTCAGGGGCCCGACGGTGTGTCGGGCGTCATTGAGTTATTTCGATATGACTCCAGTTGATGATAATACGGTTGGCATTATTCTAACACTGTCTATCCTCCATAGGCGCTTTATTTCCGTCACCAGTTCCACGTATTTCACGATTTTCTCTCGGATGGTATTCTCCACGTTCTTCGTGTTTGGTATTGCAATGGCAATTATAGTTGGTGTCTTTGCGCGTTTGTCGATCAGCGCAAGTTCATCGTAAGTTCCGAGTATTCGCGATTTTCTCTCGGATGGTCTTCTCCACGTTGTTCGTGTTTGGTATTACAATGTCAATTATGATTGTTGTCTTTGCGCGTTTGTCG
Source organism: Ophion obscuratus (assembly GCA_964007375.1). Lineage (NCBI taxonomy): Eukaryota > Metazoa > Arthropoda > Insecta > Hymenoptera > Ichneumonidae > Ophion > Ophion obscuratus. The sequence continues at coordinate 57,490,991 of OZ023313.1, forward strand.
ATCAGCGTTATATCTGGCCTGTTCGCCGTTATCGTCTTGTCCGTTAAGATGGCTCTGTCGAAATACATCTTGTGCGTGTCGTTATTCAGGACTGCCTGTGGCGTATACTTGTATTACGGCTGTGAGTTGATAGTTAGCTGATGTTTACACGCCAGTCGCTGGTGAATAATGTTGGCTACCATATTGTGCCAGTGTAGGTACTCCCCTTGATAGAGGAGCCGACATCCCAACGTGATGTGCTGAATCGTCCCGAAGCACAGATGACAGCGCCTGCACTTATCGTCCTGTGTTAGCGGGTCCTTGATGATGTATCTCTGGCAGTTTTTCATGGCGCTGACTTGACCTTGGATAGCAATCATAAAACCTTAAGTCTCCGGAAAGAGGTCGCCGCGACTCAACCACTTGTTCGAAGTTTGTCAACATAATTGTGGTTGAGGTCGTGGTAGTGTCTTCCATGCAGTTTTTTTCTGGCCCATGACTGCAAGATGGTTGCGTAGCTGCTGGTGATTTCGCCATCGTTCGGATGTTGCTCTGCCATATTCTTGTGACTTGCTTCTCGTGAAGTCTGATGATGTTGATCAGGCCCCGGCTTCCTTCGAATTTTTGTGAGATCGTCCGCTCCACGGCTGACCTCGGATGGTGACCTGCTCGCCGTTATTTTGGTCCTTGTTAGTCATTGAAGGCCTTCCAGATCCGTCTGGCTCCGTTTAATTATTCCGAAGGAATATGTCAGCACTGGGATGGCGTAGGTGTTGATTGCCTTGACTAGGTTCTTTGCTGCCAATCTGATCCTGCAAATTTGGTTGAGCCGGGCCGTGTAGTTATTAGGAATGTTATTCTTGATCCGTGTATGCTCAATCAGTCTTACTTGCATCACTCCCAGGTATTATTATTATTTTTTTATGCGTGGGAAAAATGCGTTAGGCACCATAGGAGAGATACACGTTCTCTCCCGTGCGTCGGATTCTCCCTATGGCCTACCGATTAAATACCTTCTCTGTCCTGTCTCCGCGGGGTGGCAACACATAAGTATAACTTCACCTCCGCGGGACCTGTCCATCGTTCGTTTCGTGCCATTTGTCAGTCGTTTCAACTATGTTACCAGGTGTGATAACACCTGTCCTCCGTTCCACTTATTGTCTTAGTATCATCCATCTGTCGCACGTGAAGAGCGGATGTTCCACGTTGTCTAGTATGTGTCCGCAGTACTTACAGTCTGGCATCCGTACCCGTTTCATATCGTGTAAGTACTTGTGGAAGTATCCATGTCCGGTGGGGAATGGAGTGAGGTAGAAATTTACCTCCCCAAAACCCCGCTCCGTTCGCCGTCTTAGGTCCCGTCTCAGTTATCCAGTGTACGTGCCAGTTCGTCAGGGTGCTTTCCCTTTCACGCGTTGCCGCATCAGCCCTTTCGGTCCTTTTGTCGCGTTCGTAGATTCGTTTGCGTTCCGTGACTAGTAGGTCTATAGGAATCACGCTCGTCATCACCAGAACAGCCTCCGTTTAGACGTTCCTGTAGGCACACGCTATCCTTAGTACCCCCTGTCTTAGTACGTACGTCATTGCTTTTCTATATTTTTTTACGCCGAGCGCAACGGCCGACATCTCTGCCCACAGGAGGATCGAGTGAGCCATCGTCATTAGTAGTCTGCGTATCGATGGTTTCGGTCCATGCGGCTTCGCACAGTGAAACTGCCTCTGAGGGTGGGATTGCTTCCAGTAGCACCCTCGAGAACTTGTCGCTGTCCAGTTTAAGTACATTCCACTGCGGGGGTCGTTCCGGCCCGCTGCAAGTCGCGACACCTCAAAGACGATGTATTGGTGGTCGCTGGTCGTGTAGTCATCGATCACCGTCCATCGCCTCATTAGTGGCAGGATACCGTCCGAGATCATTGTCACGTCCGGTATTGAAGAGCCCTCCCCCGGTCTTATGTCGGTCGGTACTAGTCCCGTGTTGGCGCCTGTCAGGTTCAGTCTTGCTGCCATTTCTAGCAGCAGACGTCCGTGTCTGTCCGTCTTGGTTATGCCACACTCGATCGCTCTCGCATAAAGGTCGGCCGCGACTTTTAAGTCCCCGGACAGCTCCCTCAATGCGTCTTCCACCGTGCCTATTTTCATTACCAACTCTCCAGCGGAGCAGTTCGGGGTCAAGTAGACGCTGAAGTACATGAGAGCACCCACTCTAACCCAGCCGAAATCGTCTCCTGCTTCGCAGTCGAGAATGCGCATGCCGTGTTTTTCAACCCATATGGCCAATGGGCCCGCGCCGTTTTGGAACCACGTCGGGTTCTTCGTATACTTGTACTGTTCGCTTAGTATGAGTACGTCAGCGTTATGTTCCGTCGCGATTTGAGGAAACAGGAGGTGTGCTTTTTTTGTATCTGTGCATTTTTCCTTGTAACACCGCCACGTCTGTGCCTTTTTCCTGCACTCCTCCAGTGCCGCCCTGAAGACCGCACACGCCCCAGAGCCCGCCACGGCCCGCCCCACGCATGTGCGGTACTCCCGTTCCTTGCCTCAGTGCACAGGAAGCATGTCAGTTCCAGTCTTCAGTCCGTGCCGACGTGGTCCACCTTGCCACATTACCAGCAACTTTGCCTTCTATCCGGTCCGGTGTATTGCGTCCTAGTATGTCCGTAGCCAAGGCACCGATAGCATCTTGTCACTTCTGTCCTAGATCTGACGCGGCGGTACACCCATCCGATCAGCAGCCGCCCTTTCTCGAGTAGGGCGTTTGCGGCCCCTCCTCAAGCTCGCTTGCGGCGCTCGCTTGCGACTCGTTTGCGGCGTGTCCTCAAGCTCGCATATAGCCATACACTGTCTCTGTTTATTGGGCCTGAAGATATGCACTTTCGGGACCTTCGTGGTCTTTGTCTCTAGTTGTAGTGCCTCTGTCACTTCCTCTTTGTCAGTAACACAGTCCAGATCCAGTATGTCCGGTCTAACATTGGAGGTCATGTTCCGTACCTGTGCGTCCGCTCCAAGGACTTGCCGCAGGTTGTCCTGGAAGTTCTGTCGGTCTCCCGCCCCGCTTTTAACGCCGAGCAAGAAACCTCCGTTCTGTGTCATGCGGTAGACGCTGATCTGCATATTTTCGGTCGCAGGGTCAACGGCTTTCATGCGTCGCAGTGTCTCAGCGTACGTCTTGCTCCCGCTGGGTATAATGAGGACCACCCCAGCACCGGTTTTCCGGGCCGGGCGGCTCCCATCCCCTTTCTTCACCGTCGGCGTCGCAGTTGTTGCCGTTGGCGGCGTAGTCGCAGTCGTCGGCGTTTTTGTCACCTGTCTGTTCTGTCCTATTGGTTTCCACACGACTGTTTGCCAGGGGTGGGCTCCGCCCCCTCCGTCGGCCGTTTGATCCGCGTCGGGTCCGGGCTTGAGCCCTTGGTCTCGCGCTTTCGTTTCACTTGTGGCGTGACGTGTTCATTCGCGCTCCGCTGTCCCTCAGCGGTCCCGAGTACGTGCATTCTATCACATTCGTGCCACGCCTCGTCCGCCGCTTCCCGGATCCTTGCCATGTTGGTCATTATTAGGGTGCTTATGTTCCGTTGCACCCGCGTTTCTTCTTCCATTTTCACCAGGAATTCCCTGATGAACTGTAGCTGGGCCCTAATCTTTGCCTCAGCCGTCTCCGCTACAGACGCGATCGACACTGTCTTTTGTTCCGTTCGTCCGTCCATTGGTTCTACTATCTACGTCTTTGTCTTTGTCGTTGTTGTTGTCGGAGTTGAGGGCCCCATTTCTCTTAATGCGTTTATCGTGTTTCCTTTTTGTTGTGCTGCCATGTTTCCAATTTCTCCCTTAGTCTCTTTTGTTTGTGTGTGTGAGTGTGCTTTGGTGTGAAGACGCTGCAGTCCGTCCCCGCCGAGATTATCCCGCCACCGGTCGCCCCAAAAGGACACCAGTGGCCCCATCGAGGCCCCCTCGCTACTGCTGCAGGGCCCGTTCCGGGCGCCACTCGGCACTACAACAGCACGGGGATTATACACTGGCTGATGGGACAGCCAGATCTATCCGGTTAAGAGGACCCGGGTCCCTGTACTATCCAGCGACCCAGGAGCATCGAGCCTGGGTTACTCGCCATACCCTCATGACTGTCTGCGCCGAGGCCGCCTACCGCGGAGGACGGCGGGGGAGTCCCAGTGCCGTCCCTCGGTGTTAAATGTGTGTGCTAGTGAGTGCCTGCCTCTGTGACGTGTACCGGTTCATTTACTTGCATCCATCTAGTAGCCGTACAGGAGGTGCTCAAAACTAGAGCCCTCCGACATTCATACACACACTCACTCCCATTTGCTATTTGGGGGAGCCCGTTTATAGGGGCCTCGAGCATTCGCTTTTCGGTGAACCCCGTTTATAGGGGACCCCGATCATTCGCTTTCTCAGGATGACCCGCTTATAGGGTCCCTGATAATTCTCATCACCGGTATGTCCATCGGACGTGTTTGTGCATTGTGTGTTTATGCGTGTTCTCAACGTGTCGGGTGGTTTGCCCTGCACACCGGTGGCTATTGCTCGGGCTCGCCACGATCTCTACGCTAAAATGATGATGATTATTATTATTATTATGATTATTTTGGCACTTTATACAAGTCTCGGCATCTAGCCGGCACCTATGAGGATCCTACGGACATATGTCAAGTAGAATTCTCTTACACACTTTTTATAGATTGGTCTCGTGTAGGTCTTGAGTAACTAAATCGCATTCGTCCCTGTTGTTGTTGCTGGTGTCCACGAAATTTCCAGTATCGTCGGTGCTCAAAACCTTTCTCACGATGTGGCAGGTCTCGAGAATAACTGCCTTCTGCATTTGCTCATACGTCTGCGTCGGGAGCCCGAAGGTGTGTAGGGCGTCGCTGAGTTGTTTCGGTATCACTCCAGTTGATAATAATATGGTTGACATTGTCCTAACACTATCCATCCTCCATAGGCGCTTTATTTCAATCGCAAGTTCCGAGTATTTCGCGATTTTCGTGTTTGGTATTGCAATGTCAATTATGATTGTTGTCTTCGCGCGTTTGTCGATCAGCGTTATATCAGATCAGCCGTCGAAATACATCTTGTGCGTTGTCGTTATTCGGGACTGCCTGTGACGTATACTTGTAGATACTCTCCTTGACAGAGGAACCGACATCCTGACGTGATATGCTGAATCGTCTCAGGGCAAAGATGACAGCGCCTGCACTTGTCGTCCTGTGTTAGCGGGTCCTTCATGATGTATCTCCTGTAGTTTTTCGTGGCGATGACTTGATCTTGAATAGCAATCATAAAATCGTCAGTCCCCGGGAAGAGTTCGCCGCGACTCAACCTCTTGTTTGACGCTTCTTTGTCAACATAATTCTGGTTGCGGTCGTGGTAGTGGCTTCCATGCATTTTCTTTCTGGCCCATGACTGCAAGGTGATTGCGTAGCTGCTGGCGATTTCGCCGTCGTTCGGATGTTGCTCTGCCATATTCAGTGGTATGTGATTCCCATCTGCCCGTACGATAGCGTTGTGCATCGGTCAGACTCGCTGCTTCCCATAGAAGAACACCCTCAGCGTCTTGACCTACTTTTCGTGAAGACTGATGATGTTGATCAAGCCCCTCCGTCCTTCGGGACAGGGATCACTATCCTCGGATAGTAATACCTACTCACCGTTAGTTTGGGCCTTGTTAGTCGTTGAAGGCCTTCCAGGTCCGTCCGGCTCCATTGAATTATTCCGAAGGAATATGTCAGCACTGGGATGGCGTAGGTGTTGATTGCCTTGACTAGGTTCTTTGCTGCCAATCTGCTCTTGCAAATTTGGTTGAGCCGGGCCGTGTAGTTATTAGTAATATTATTCTCGATCCGTGTATGCTCAATCAGCCTTGGTTGCATGACTCCCAGGTATTTGTATTTTCCACCGTGACGCATCGCCCTTACGGTTCTTTGGTCGTCAATAAGGTAGACCCCCTCTCGTATCTTCCTCTTTTCGAAGTGGATAATCTTGTACTTCTCTAGTCCAAATTCCATCTTCATGTCTTGCGAAAAGGTCTTCGTTACGTCCAAAAGGTGTTGTGGTTGTTTTTCGTTGGTCGCATAGAGTTTAAGGTCGTCCATGTACAGCAGATATGAGTTGGTATATCCACATTCCCATTCCCGGCCGATCTTTATCTTGAATCCGTTCTTGGAGCTGTTTAGTGGACTTGACAGCGGATTCAGTGCGAGACAAAACCACCGCGGACTCAGGGCATCTCCTTGGAATATTCCACGCCGTATCTGGATTTCCGGGGTAATCACTTGGTCTTCCTCCGTGGACAATCTTAGTGTTGTTCTCCGTTGCTCCATGATCCGCGTCAGGAAACGCACGATGGTTAGGTTTATCTTGCATATCCGTAGTACCTCGGTCATCCAAGAATGCGGCACGCTGTCATAGGTTACGCCTTCTGATAATCTACGTATGCTACGTGCAGGTTCCGATTGCTCTTATGCGTTTGTTTGAGTACAATTGAATCGATGGTAAGCTGCTCCTTGCGCCCCATATGCGCCTTGCGATACTTCTTCTGCTGATCTGCTAAGATGTTCTCAACCTCGGTGTAAGCGTAGATCTTGTTGGCTAAGCAGGTAGTCTCGATAGTTGGCAATCTGGTAATCGGTCGATACTTCGCTGGTTCTTGTGTATCCTCTCTCTTTGGCAACATGTATGTGATATGGCACGTGAAAAAACTTGGGGTCATCTCAGGATACTGAATGATGGTTGTAAAGCATTCCGTCATTCGCAGATGCAGGCAGTTCAGCCGCTTATACCAGAAGTTATGAATGCCATAGATGCCAGGTGCCTTCCAGTTCTGTGTCGTCTTGATGACTCTGGCTTGTGTTTCACTGGTGCTGCCCAGACTGTTGACCAATAATTGGTTAGGTCGTCTTCACTCGGAACTCCATTCTCATGTTGTCGTCGGGTCGTGGTGTATAGTTGGCGGAAGAATAGCTTTTCGTTTCACGTAAAACTAGCGTTTTGATCTTTTCGGTCTTGTGATGCTTTGTATCGTCCCATCCGCCCTCCACAAACCGCTAGCTTCTGCTTCAACGTGTCGAGGTACTCGGTCAAGTTGCTATTTTGCTTCTCGTGTGTTGAGTGGATTCCTAGCTTGTGGAGTACCGGCGCTAGTTATTTCTTGAGGCAGTTCGACGGTTTTTGCAGTGTGAGCAGTTTTTTTATTCGTGCTATATCTCTTCTTATCGATTCGATGTTGTTCTCAAGTCGCTTTTGCCAACAAGGCATCCGGCTTGTTCGTTTCTTTAGTGTTCTTATCCCGCTACTG